>CM076574.1:25549345-25823405 GCA_034641835.2 Pinus albicaulis | reverse complement strand
GGACAGAAGACCAGTAACTCCAAGGTGACCTCCCCTTAATAAACACCTTCGGCATAATAATTATCAAGTTTTCAATATTAGTTTATGCAGTGTTCAAACATTTCAATACTATTCAAGGTTTAAGTCAAAAAAATCGGCAAATGAGTCATGGCAATGTGGAAATCCAAAAAAGTGTCATTCCTTTTATAAATTGAACAGCTTTTACAAAGAAATGACGGAAGGTGTGAAACTGAATCCAATTTTGGAAACATTAATTTATATAGTACTCATTAACATTGGAGAATGAGGTGGGGCTAGCTGACTATTATTAAGCTAATCGAAGTTTAAAGTGTCAACCATATTTTAAGGTGGACAGTTTTAGAGAGGAAGAAGTGATGGTTTAAAATAGACAATTCCTTTTCATATGATGAACAACACCTTAAAAACCCATTTTTTGGTTTAAATTAGACAATTCCTTTTGATATGGTGAACCACACTTTAAAAAAATATTTAAAAAATGTAATATGGAGATAAAAAAAAATATGGAAATTTAATGGCTGATCAATGTTTATCAAAAATTAAGTATTTTTAATTTAATCATAGTTTTTTAATAGTTTCATGTGATTATATCAATCAAATAATAGATGATTATAAATATTTTGATGAATTTGATTATAATATTTTATTGAATAATAATAAGAAATTATGTTACTAAATGGTTAGACATTAATATTCTTGATATATTAGTATTTTTAGTTCTAATATGAAATATACATTTCTAATTATTAGTTAATATGTGTATAAAAAATATGGCTAAATAAATATTATCAAATATTGCATAAAGAGTAATAAAGATATAATATAATAGTTAATCATCATCATTTACAATGCACGAAGATGGCTTGGTAGTTTTAAATCTACCATTTTATCATATTTCAATTTTTAAAGAGTTCAATTTTCTTTTGAAAGAAAATTTGTTTATAGAAGAAAGAACCCAACACTGTACAAAGCACATAATTGAATTTTATAAGTTATTGGTAGATATAATACTTTTATAATATGTTGAATGTGGATTTTTGTTTTTTATGTGATGAAATCTAAATCTATAAAGTTAATTTCAAGTGTGGAAACAATTAATGATGACATGCCCTTGAAATGTTTTTACAAAATATTATTACTTGATCAACAAAGAGTTGTGTTATTTTATGTTTTCAAATTTCCATAATAAAATATATGTGCCACTTTTAAACAATAATTTCTTACTATGGTTATTTCTTTTATTTTATATACTTCCATTTTATTTCATTTTTTTTAAATCTCTATCATTAGTTGTAGAAATAAGTGGTAATGATTGATGTAGGAGCATCTTTGGCCTAAATAAATTTGCATGGATTGATTTTGGTTAATATAGAGGATGAAGTAAGAGTATTTTTATAGTGTTTCAATTCTGATCTAGGTTGATATTGGTGTCCACCGGCCATTCCACTTGCACCCCCAACATTGTTTCCTTTTAGTTTCCTAATTTCCAGCACAATTTCCTATCTTGCAAGTTTTCTATTTTTGGCAGTTTTTCGGGTCCTGAACTTCGAGAGTCGTTTTGAGGCCTAAACGATGATTATTTTAGAAACAGGAAAGTGATAGCCTAACAACTCCTTTATTTGTAGTCGAAAGTATTTTTCCTCATATACATATTTCTAACAAGGTATTGTGAGTGGAAAACACAGATCATATGCCAAATTTACGACCTCAGGAAGTTGGCGTTCCATCTAACCCGAATGGGGCATAGAAAATTTTGGTGCTTCATCTCAAAGAACTAGGTTTTTGGATGTTTAGGGTTTTCCACTTTTTATGAATAGTAAAAATGACTCTGAGCCTCATTGTAACATAATTCAAAAGGCATGTAGCCGTCACATCTCTTCTAAGAGATGAGCTATCATCTCCCAAGCTAGTTTGTTTCTCTTATGTATATAAACAATGTTTTAGCAGTTTATATTTACTAATTGAATTTTTGTTTCATTGTAACTATGTGTTTTTGGTTTGGACCTGTATCTCATTTCGTTCATTCATAAATTTGGATCAATCATATCAAATCAGTCTACTCTTGCTCTATTTTTCTATGCATATCCCCAATGAGTCCAGAGTGTAAGGAGTTGGGGTTTGAACCCTTTCAATACCATCCTCACTGACCTTGTCGACCTCTAATGGTGAAAGAAAAATAATACGAGGTAGAAGGATATCCTTTAAGAAAATTTCTCGAAAAATCCCTTGAGCGACAAAGGAACGAGATGAAGGAGAATTGTTCACAGATCCTTCGACGGGTATCAATGCATGAAGCATCTTCATCCACATTTCACTTCGGAGGAACCTACCCCGGTTAAAGTTAACTTTGAAATTCCTATATTTAAAGGCCAAATAGATGCAGATGCCCTGAATAGATGGTTAAATCTACTGGAAGCATACTTTTTCGTCCATAAATTTTTTGATAAGTAAAATATTACTTTTGAACTCCTCAAAGTTCCCCGCCATGTCAAAGACTTGTGGCAAACTTACTATGAGGATAGGGACGAGAAGGAACCCTCACTATTCTTAGTTTCACCCTTTCAGAACTCTTTTCAATATGTCGTCATGGAGAAATATTACCCTATTAGTAGTTATGAAGATAATTATACAAAGTGGACCACACTACGACAAGGAAGGGACCAATATGTGCTAGAGTTCACAAACATTTTCCATACCCGACGCACAAAGTTGAGTATCGAGGATTTTGAGTGGCATGTGGTACTAAAGTACCATGGTTGTGCACAAAGTCGTCTAGGAATAAATGAAGTTCCTTCGCATATCCTCACTTGGTGCAATGTACCTAGATATCGTGAGGATCAAGAAAAAACTTAAACAAAAGAAGCGATAGTTTAGATATGTGAGTCTTAAGCATGGAAAAGGAACTTCCAAGTCATAGAAAAAAGGATAGAGCTAAGGTGGAGTGACCCAGGAAAACCCATCAAATCCACAAGAATAGAATAGCACCATGAGGACAAAGAAGGATACCAGAATGTGGAGTGAGTTCCATAAGAGCCCCAACCACAACACAAATGAGTGGCTTGCTAAGTAGTCACTTGTGGCTGAGCTAAAAGCTTTAGAGTCATATACATTTTCTAACTCTAAGCCAAAACCTGACAAGGGGAAAAACAAGGGAAAGCATATTATTGTTGCAGAACCTAGTGCCACCATTTCCACCATTAAGGTATAAGAGATTAAGCTCGAAGATCCATAGGAGGGGGAGCATCTCTTCGACTAGCAGATGTGGGTATAGGGTTCTCCACTATAGTTCATTGTCGAAAGTGGGAGTGTTTACATTTCTGGACCCACCAAAATTCAAAGGGATCTCCCTAATATGTGGTCCTAATTAGACCTCACATTGTTCAGGATAGGAGACCCATCTAGAATATGGCTCAATTGTTGATATCTTAAATATTTTCCTTGGCTCTAACTATCAGCAATAGAGAGGGATGCACATGTACGTTTGAAAATAAAGTGAGTATGCCTAGTGAGTGCTCAACTGTAGGTGTTTCAAGGTTATTATACTATGGAGGGGGACAAAAGTGAGCCTCTAAGAGAGATGTAATATTCCTACTCTAGGATAAAAAAACACAGACAAAAATAATCCACATAACATCCAACAAAATAGTCCATAAATATGTGACGGTTAATCAAGAAATATTTATCTAACATCCATCAGAATAGTCCAGATAGATACAACAGTCATAGCAACCTTTACATCACATTATCAACAATATAAGTGCTAAAGTAACTGAAATAGTTCAACTACCTTTGTATAGGTGGACATAAACATGAATTACAAACATTCATAGAACAATCTGAAAAATATTCATAATCCATGCATGAAGAATGTGCTGGCGATCAAGATTATTATATTGAGTAAAATTTCCTGGAAACATGTATATAGTTACTACCACTAGCTCCAATAGTGGAGTGTTGGAGCCACTCCTTGATCCCCAAAAGGATTAGTTTGTCTTTAATGCCTTGCGAGAGGAGCGAAGGTGAAAATTATTTTGCTCATACAATGAGGGTGTATATATAACCAATGGGTGATGCTTTACCTCCCTTATGACTGTTTCACTACCATCATGAATATTTTACTTCCCATGAAATTTTGGATTTACATGAATCTTCATAGTCCATGTGTGTCCTTTGGACTTCCACTTTATAATACATTTGAATAACAATTTACAAGATCGCCAAAAATGATGTGGAAAATGAAAACTCATGACATGAAATGACATGGCACTGCTTACATAAGCTACCTGATGACATGACAATGTGAAGCCACTATTGCCACTCCTTGGTGTATGTTTTCTTGAGGATTTTCTTCTATCCACCTCCTTATTTCTTAGAGTTAAGGAGTCTTTAATAGTAACATGTCTTGAGTTGTGGTCGCAAAATGGTATCCATTTTCTTTCACTTGATTGATCAATTTTCATAATGGGCTACACAAGTTCCTTTAATCATGTTTCTCTTTTCCATCTCCTTATCATCATCCTTTCATGGTATGATATAGTTCATGCATCTGCAATTCACTCATGACGAGACAACAACAGTCTCAAAAACCCCTAGTATAATATGATAAATGATGATTTATTGATTCAACTAGAACTGGGTTTCATGCTCAGGCGTAGGCTCAATGATTGTGCAACTACACAAATCATGTAGTCAAGCATGAATCTTGAGCCCTGATACTATGCAGTGCGTAGTTCAAACAATATTGGCAAGAAAAAATTCAGAGTTTTGGGACTTGGTGAGCTTAGTTGCAGATTTTTTCATTTCTTGGTAGAACTACACAATTTTTGGAGGAATAAGAGGCCTAGGGATTGCACAATTGCACAAATTAGAAGCTTAGGTTTTGAGCTTGAGCTCAGAGACTATGCAATGCACATTTTGTGCCAGGCTAGAGGGATGGATTGCGCAATTCTGGGAGCCAAGGGTCAGGCTTGAGCACTGGAACTGTGTAGTGGATAGTTCTGGGAGGTAGGAACTGCACATTTCAAAGTGTCAAGGGACAAAGTTGTAGCTTAAGGGTTATAACTGTACAGTGTTTAGTTGAGGAAGGCTAGATGAGGCTAGGTTGTTGGGGAATTTCTGAAAATTGGCTAAGCGTGGGATCAATGAGACTGATGTGAATAGTGATATGACTTTGACTCTGAGCACGCACTTGGAACACTTCATGATACAACAACATGGATCATTTGGAACACTTTAACAAGTTTGACATTAAAAGTACACTTGGAGATGATCATGATGAGAATTGTGTGACATTTCTTAAAACTTTGGGAATGTGTGCGACATATGTTTACATGGTTAGACCAAGTCATTCGCACAAATATAACCCCTTTAAATCACCAAAACAAACATATATACGTTGTGCGAAAACTATCATGTGAAAATATGACACTTTGTATTCCTACAAAAGGGACCAAGACACCTAGAAAAAACACATGGAATGGTTTTTCGTGTCTGCGACGACACTATGCAAGACCAAGGTAGGCTCCAAAATTTGATGCAGGCCAAAATTCTAGAGGCTATTGTGGCAGCGACAACACGGAGCAAAAAGAAATTCATCCCAACATAGGTTGTTAAGCAATTGGGCCTATCAACCACACCACACCTACAACCATACACAATCAGATGGCTTCACCAAGAACAAGATCTCCATGCTAGTCAGTAGTGTGGCATTCCATATAGCATCAAGCCCTTCACAGATAAGGTACTATGTGATGTTGCTTCTCTTGAATTTTTTGATGTATTATTAAGCCCACCATACTTGTGGAAGCACATTAGAGAAATTTTGAGGTATAAAATGGGCCTCATAAGGAATATTATATAATAATAGTGGAAATAATAAAATAATATTATATTACCTCATAAGGTTTTGGAGGGAAAAAAGAAATAGCTACTTTTTCAACTTGTATTTTCAACTGATCTCCCTATGATTTTACTCAAATTTCGAGCAGGAGTATTCATTGGATGATAAATTTTAAATTTACATCGAAGGAGTATCCATATTTCATACTTTCAATAAACCCTACTACAATAAAAAATGTGAAATACATGAAATAATTTGATTGCGATCACGCTTTTTTCATGTGTTTCACATTTTTTGTGTAGCAGTGTCCATTGAAAGTATGCAACATGGGTAATCCTTGGAAACAAAATTAAATTTTGCATCCAATGAGTGATATTGCTTAAAATTTGAGTAAAATATTAAGGAAATAAGTTGAAATACGAGTTGGAAAAGTTATTATTTTTTCTTTTTATCTTTTTACCTTTGTACTTCAAAAATGGTGAATCATCCACCATGGTTGACATCATCATATTGAATCTTATTAGTTCTTATAAATTTTATTTTTCTTATATATATATATATATATATATATATATATATATATATATATATATATATATATTAGGCCCATTTTTTACCTCAACATATCTCTAATGGTAATGTTGTGTATGAGTCCAGGCCTCACACTATTATTATTACATTGGTAAGTAAAATATATATGATACCAAAGGTAGCCCGACCTACCTCCATTTCTTTGATCTCTGCTAAGAAATGAAGTAAGAACATCTCCCAAACCTGGAAATTTATTCTATTTCTGATTCTCTCTCTAAGTAAGTGTAAGATCGTGGCCACATTCATGGCCCCCAGGAAGGGTTATTCCATGCAACAGAAGCATGTGAATAAGGTCATGGAAGAATAGAGGGACATATTCAGCTCACCCACAGGGGTAGTTTTTCTCTGTCAGGGCAAGCATTGATTGGTCTGAGTCCTGAAGCACCTCTACCAAATGGGTCAATATACCATTGCTCTCTTCTAGAAAACTAAGAAATCAAGTGGAAAATCTACCGGTTGCTAAAAAAAGGACACATCCGACCAAATTCCTCACTTTTTGGGAGCCGAAGTTTACTTTTATAGAAGAAGGATTGAACATGGAGACATTGCATTGATTATCAAGCACTAAATAAAATAACTATCAAGAATAGGTATTCAATCCCATGGATTGATGACCTTCTTAACTAGCTCAAGGGGGCCACTTGCTTCAACGATATTGATTTGGATTCTTGCTATCACCAAGTTCTAATACAACTTACATATATATGGAGGGCTACCTTGAAATCCAAGAAGTGCCTTTTTGAATGTGTGGTCATGCCTTTTGGGCTAAAAATTTCCCCTGCAAATTTTATGAGGCTGATGGATGACATATTGTGACCCTTCACCAACTCGTTCTTCATTTTATATCTCGACAACATTATCATCTTCAGCAATAGCTGGGAAGAGAACTTGAAACATATTCGGCATGTCCTTCAAACCCTGCGACAAAATAAATAAATTGAGACAGATGCCTCTGACTATTCTGTTGGTTCAATTAACACCTAGAAAGGGCATATGGTGGCCACCTGCTGGCCTATCGTAATGAGATACTCTCTGATGCGACTCAAAAATTCCCCACCTATGATAAAGATATGTATTCCATTGTGCAAGCTTGTCGATAGTGGAAACGTTACATTCTGTGGAAGGAGATGATCATCCACACCAATCACCAACCTCTTTAGTTTATATAGAGACAAGGGAAGTTTCAAAACAACTAGCATAATAAGTGGTCGAGATATCTACAACAATTTCATTTGATGTAATGTTCGAAATTGAAAATTACATCAAATAAGAGAGACATGTACAAGGAATTAACAACAATTAACAAATTCCTAACATGAACATCAAAATACACAATAAATTGAGCCAAATAACTTATTCATTTTATTAATATATAATTTTGAGTACATAAATGGAAAGGAATGATAGAATTTTGGCTTGCTATGCAAGCTAGGAAAATATCATGTGAGCCCTCACTAATCCAACTACCAGAAAATGTCTCCCACAAAATCTATGCATTACCCATAATTTTTTCTAACTGATGTTGGGAGGAAACTAAAATTCTAACCTCAATAATGCCCAGATCAATCTAAAATTGTAGCCATGGAATCATCTTGTATGACCAGGAAATACACAAAAAAATGTTTGGCCTATATCCAAGACAAAATTGAATCCTCAATTTTATGCAAACAACCAAGCTAATCAACAATACACCCTACTATAAGAACATATGGTTCTAGCCTGAATACTACCTGAAAAATTCCATAAAAATAGTTATAAGCTCCTCACACCAAAACCAACAAAACTTAGAAATTTTTTGGGCTAATTCCAATTGATCTGGTATGCCAAAAATAGAGATAATTTCCAGCTACAATTTTTTTCACCAAACCACAGAGAATATTCTCATAAATGGTAAAAATATCATGCCAATGGATGAGAAATTGTGCACAAATATCCACTACAAAATAGCTATCACTCCCAGTAGAAAATCTCAGAAAATAATAGCACTAACAACCAATAAAAAAACTTTGTTCTCCAACCCCTACACAATCTCTATAAGAGAAAATTTTTCCCAACCAAAAAATATAGGAAAAACCATAGAAAATGGTGCCAAGCTCCTCCTCTAACTAGTAGAAAATCTCATAAAAATAACCATAACCTTTAATAGAAAGAGTTTTTGCAAATAACCTTCATGGTTTGTCTTTTATGCCCAAATATAATGCATTTCTGAGTGAATATTTTGCAATAAACTCCAATGGAATTCCTGAAATAGATTCCCACAAAGCTTCACTAGGGAGACACTCAAATTTATCTAAAATGAGGATAAGTCTCACTTGAAACTCTTGATCTAAACAACTCTACTTCTTTTGTGTTGAACAACCTCCAAGAGAGAGTTTGATATTAAGAAACTAAATGAGAAAAGTATGCAACAATGAATCCCTAATGTGCTATTTATGTATCTTGGTCTTTTTTCCCTTGGTGTTCTCCTCTCTCCACAAGTTTGAACTCCCCTTATTTTCTTTTTCCTTCTCCTAGTGAAAATTTATCAAGGTGGTCAAATTTCTCTCTTTCATAGTCCCTATATTTCACTTGAAAAACTGTATATTTCCTTTTTTATAATGTTTATTTCTCCTTTTTCCTCCAAAAATTAAGTGTGGCCTCCATAATCCACTTTTCCTATGTTTTATATGCCAAAATATTCCTTAATGCAAAAATTTCAAAAATTATTTTACTTAGGAAATTATTTATTGAGGACATGACATTTGAACATTAAGTACAAGAAGAGCATCACCAATAATGTTGCAAATTACCTCCGCTGAACATCGGTTGTGGTGTTGACCACTATTATTGACTCTTGTGTGCACGAGACTTCTTGATGACCACAAATTTAAAAATATGATCCAACTTTCGCCACCACATACAGATGTTGATCGGTAGCAAGCAAGTTCTAGTATTCCGCCTCCAGGATGCATTTTTATGCAACCTGGGACATTTTTTTTTTCCTTCAAGCGAGCGTTCCAAGATGATTTGGGAGGTTCACTATAGTCAAGTCGCAGGACACTTTGGTGTAGAGAATATATTTGTATTACTATAGAAGTATTTTTATTGGCCAAATATCTGACAAGATGTTCGAAAATATATCATATCGTACACTACATGTGTCATCATCAAGCCAACCATTAAGAATCAAGGCTTTTCTGCTCCTCTTCCTACTTGTAATCGACCTTGGAAATCCATATCCATGGACTATATGTTTGAACTTCATTCTACCAAGTATGGAAAAAATAGTGTATTTGTGGTCATCGACATAATTTCTACGATGGTCATATTGGTTTCCTGCAAGAAAAGTATCACAATAATAGCCACTGCGAAAGTTTTCTTTGAACAAGTGTGGGTACATTTTTGGATCCTGCATACTATTATATCATATTGAGATAGTAGGATCATAAACACATTTTGGTCAATACTCTAGTCACTTTTGGACACAAATCTCACTGAGTCGATTGCATTCCACCCCTAGACTGATGGCCAGACAAAGGTCGTCAATGGGATGATTTTTCACATAATACTAATGTACAATTCTAAGAATCCACAAACATGGGATGAGAGTATTTCTTATGTGCAACAAAATTATAACAAAACTTTCCATATCTCGACTAACCACAACACCTTTCAAGCGGGACTGGGATTTCAACCATTATGTCCCATTGATGTTTCATTCCGTCTTGTATATACATAGGAATAATATTCCCATGCCCAATCTGAAGCTGATAAATACACTAGTTTTATCGAATGAATTCAACAAATCCATTTCGAGGTTCAAGGCATCTTGGATAAATCAAATTCTAATTAGGAAAAATTGCATGAGCAACATCGGGTTCCACATACGTTTCAGGTGGGTGGAAAATTTTTGCTGCATTTGCAGAAAGAACGCCTTTTTGGAGCCCATAAAAAGCTTAGCGCACTCTAATATGGGCATTACAACATCATCAAGGCTATGGGATACAATTCTTTCGAGCTCAGTTCCATCCCATTCCTTGGCTTGCATCTCATATTCAATGTGTATTTCCTTCGGCCTTACTTTCCACCATTGTTGGACACATCAGACATTGTTGAACAACTGACACTAAAAAAGCTCAACCAAAACTACATTAAACATGACACAAATAATTGTATCATGGAAACAAAAATAAATAAAATTTTCCAATAAATTATCCAAATATATCGAGTTGTTAAAGTAGGCTAGCTCCTACACCAAGGTAGGTGGGTCACTAGAGACCAAGTTCAGTAGAATTTTCCCCATATCATGGAGCCATTCAATGCAATAGGACCATTTCATCCTTGGGGGGGAGGTGTTATCTAGGAAATCCCTTATATGGATAGAAGATATCCCTCTAGCCTAATGAGTGTGTTTAGTAACAACCTAGACAAGGAATGCAATTTTTCCTAGTTTAATATCGAAATAAAAAGAGAGAGGGAGATGGCTGACCTCATGACTATGCAATCAATTTTCGATGGAAATCCCGATCTCTTCAGTTCCAATATCAGCCCTTGCTATACCTTTACACATGAATACCTGCAAGAGATACCAAACAATGAAAAATTAAAGAGACACGGTAAATGTATTCCAATATAAACCATATGATAGATCAAGGAATATCATAATAAGCAAGTGATCATTAAGAAGCTCATGGAAAGGGAAACATGCTTTGTATTAGTAATGAATAAAATAGGGAAGCATAGAACTAGTTCCTTCCTATTGGAGACCTCCTTCAGGGCGATTTTCCAAGTCCAATCCAAAGACTTCAAGCACTCCTTCTCCTTGGAATTTTGATGGAGTTTAAGTGCATTCGATTACTTTGAAAGGAAACCAACAATGACCAACCAGTTGGGGAAGGAATGACACTCATTTATAGTGAAGCTAGATATTTTATGGATCCAAAAATTAGGGAGGAACATCCTTATCTCAAATAGGAGGTTTCTTGAAGAGCATATTAAAGGTTAAAAATGGGAGAACTCGACCATATCCTCAACCAACAAGTACCATACTTATGTTCTCGTTACTTCTAGAGGACAAAACTTTTGCTCCATTTTTGGAGAAACTTCCTAAAGAGGACCAGTGTGGATTTTCACTTTAATTCCCATTCTTCTAGCATTGTTTAATAGTTACAAAAAGGGTGAGAAGCATGAGGGCAGACAAGATAGGCCTGCGCTGGGGATGAAAATTAGGGTTTTTACATTATTTCTCCAGAATTGCTGCAATGCACTAATTCTCCTTTTCTTTGGGGATGTTTCCATCATGTTATTCATGGTCAACATGTTTCCATATCTTTTGTTGATTTTCTAAATTTGTGCCATGAGTGACACAAAGGATGACACTTTTGATAGGAAATAGGGAGTGCGAAAAAATTATGTATAGTAGATGTCCGCAAAAGCATGAAAGTAGAATGATAAGTGATGGCTGAAGTTATTTATCAGTCATGGAAAGAACTTTGGAAAACCACTATTATGAGACATTTAAATCAAACACGATACAATATATGACCTCTCACATAAATAAGCCTAATATAACACTGGTGAATTTGCATCAACTAACACATGAATCCATGGCATGGACCAATCTATCCAACTAGAAAGGATCATATGAATGGATCCATGTCATGGTTGAATCCAATCATGAATACTCCATGCATGCTGGATTCAAACAGATGTAATATAGGGTCTTTTTCTCGCTCTTGATCGATCCAACGGACAAATCTAAACATCTGAATAGATGTGTTGATGTCCAACATGGTAGAAAGAATCTAATTTCAAGTTAATAAAGTAAATCATTAACAGGAATGAGTAAACCACCAAAAATGATGATGGACCTCAAGGTAGAAAAAAACAATATGCATCTGTGAACAAAGGATTTGAAGTCGAATTCTTGCAGAATCATTCGTTTGAAGGCCAATGATGTGAACATGTTGTTGAATGCAAAGAAATTTCCATTGAGGCATGAAAGCTCCAAGTTACTAAAAATGAGTTTATCACTACAACGAAAAGAGCCTCTAGTGGATGATTTTGAGGAACCCCTTATAAAAATACCTCAGACATCCATGTTTCTAGCGGAAGTTACTAAAGGAGGTTTACGGGCAGAGGTTTTTGCAGATGTTTTTTGTCTGGTGCACTTATAATACTAAATGGCACCAGTACACTCAATAAAAGAAAGCACCAGTGCACACAAAACATTGGCACATTGGACACCATGCACTCTGTACACATTCACTCAGTGCGTCGTATTACTATAGTGCACTAGTGCTTTACAACTCTTCTGCATCAGTGCATCATAAAAAAGCACACCAAAACCAAAACCACCCGATGTGCATAAAACATTGGCACACCGGACACCATGCATCCCATACACACTCACCCATTGCATCGTATTACTATAGTGCATCGGTGCATTATAACTCTTCTGCACTGGTGCATCATAAAAAAGTGCTCCAAAACCAAAGCCGCCTGGTGCAGTATTAAGAAATTGTACCGATGCTCCAATAAAAAACCCACGCACCAGAATAGGGTTAATAAAAAAGAATTACAGCCAAAAAACTACATTATTCACTTTTCTCAGTGTTCCAGAGTTCTCAAGCACCGGTGTGAAAAATCTTTGTTTGAGCCACCCTGACATCAGTGCTCCCATTGCACCTGTTGCACACACTACTATTGTGCAATATTGCCCACCAATCCTTAGCTTGAATTTTGCAAAATGGTGGGAAAATTTTATTTTACAGATTATACAACCAATATGCATCGTCGATGGGAAAATGTACAGGTATTTTTCATGTTTTTCCATAATTAAGCCTTTTAGCGGATTACAATTTCAAATAACCTTAAAATTAACCATTTCAAAGAAAAAAAAATTGTTGCACAGTGCATTAGAGCTATTCGGCTCACACCAGTTCCTAGTGCTACCTGTAAATTTATAGGCCACACTGTAACTAGTGCTAACGGTATCTGCACCAGTTACGGTGTGGTACCGATAGGCGCTCTGTTTTTTTTTTGTTTTTTTTTTAAAGTGCGGTGTGGTCGTTTACCCCACTGCACCATTGAAAATATGGAATAGTGCCAACATGGTGTGTTGATGGAAATTTGCACCTTGGGGAGGGTAAATTTGTCAGTGCACTACATTCTGCATTTTGACAGAGTCAACGGTGAGACCTGATAAACTAGTGCTAATGGTAGACGCACTAGTTCTACCGCAGTACTGATGGTGCACTGTGTCATTTTAATTTTTTTTAAATTGCGGTGCGGTCGGTTACCCAACCGCACCATTGACCTAGTGGAATAGCGGTAGCACTGTGCATTGACTGAAATATCTACCCTGGGACAAGTATTTTTGTCAATGCACTTCTTTTCATATTTCGACAGGGTCAATGATGCAGCATGGTAAAATACTGCACCCTTGACTATGTAATGATGGTAGGAGGTCGGTTCGCTGACTTAAATATATGCCCCGGGCATAGAGTTTAGTCAGCGCACTGAAATCCTGACACTATACATAATTAAAGGTGTGATAAAAAATTTTTGGAGCACCGGTGCCAGTGCATTTCACATTATCAGGTGCACTGTCTCCAGTGCGCTCATAAAAAGATGCACTGGTACTGGTGCATGACTGTTTTTTTGGCGAACAAACTCTTTTTTTTTTCCAAAAAAAATTATATATGTATATTTCTAAATACTTCTCTCATTTAATAAAAAAAGTGTATTTAATATGTCAATATTTTTGAGACGTGAAAGGAGAGAAGAGGGGGAACAACAACAACAATAGGCGGAGCAGTATAACATGGTTTGCTTGTGGGAGGCACGAGAAAGGGAGAGAGATGCATACCCTCGCCTTATTACAATAGCTACCCATGGGCTCCTAAGGCACGTAGGCCTCGTCATGTTCTATGAGGAGGCTACTTCCCTAAAGGGCCATGGTTTGTTTTTGAGACATCTTATCCGAAGGTGGAATGCCCACCAACAAGCTTTCCAAGTTGGTCGTAACCAGTGGTACACGCCCACGGATGAGGATATATATTTCATTACAAGGCTATCGAGGAGAAGGGTGGATTTTCCCTTGTTCCGAGAGGTTCCAGCTAGCTATGTAAGAAGGAGTCAGTTAGTGTACTCCCAGAGATACATTGGAGCATCCGTACTATTTCCTGTAGATTCTCAAGTTGCTAGAGGTCAGTTATGTATTGGTGCATTTGGTAGTGAGGAGGTGCAGTGCCTGTGACTTCTCATTTTGACCATTTCATACAACATCAGTGACGAGAAACACATTAGTTACTCGCTTCTATATTATGTTGCTTCTTTAGTACAGGAGCCATGAATTCTCAAGTGGTCTACCACTTTTCTGTGGAAGTTCTGTACAACCTTAGATAGATGTCATGCTCATGCACAAGGGAGGGTCAACTTCCCTTTTGCTTGAGAGATTTTTTGTTTATTTTTTGAAAGGTTTCCAGAGATGTGGCCTACTATTGTTCGGCAGCTTCATAGGCTGATGTTCGACCTGTCTAAATTCTTTCCTATCACTATCCCATTTCATCCTCGTTTGTTATTACAATGCGACCAACGGTTGTGTCACTTCAGAATTGTAAAGAATAAATTTATTAATTTCTTCAATTTCTGCATTCGCTGATGAAATCAAACTAACATTATATAGTACTTAGAGATCAAAATATACACTATATCGAAGTTTGACATGGATATTAACTTTGTGTAAATTTGAAAAATTATAATTCGCTTACTCTTTATCAAGCACTTTTTTCCACTCGTTTGGAGAAACTCCCCTTCTCTTTTGTCTTCATCCCTTTCATTGTCCCAAATCACCTCACCTGGTCTATTGTCGATCTACTTGATATAATCACTAGCATAATATAAATACTCATACGATATGTACCCCTCTGCCATAGACCCCTCGAGTTTTTCCCTTTGTCGAACAAAACCTTTCAATTTCTTCATGTACCTCTCTAAGAAGAACAACCAATGACAAGAAACCACCCCAACTAATTCAACCTGATCTACTAGGTGGATTAGAAGATGAACTTGTAAGTCCATGAAACTCATTGGAAGTTACTTCTCAAACATACAAGTAATCTCAACTATCTCTTGACGCCACCGTGGTATGCTAGCCACATTCATCTCCTTTAACGTGATCCAACGTAAAAATTTAGATAATTTAGATATGGCATGTTCTAGGTCTTGAGGGAATTCATGTTTCACACACCCACACACGAACAAAGGATAATGACACTACAAAGTTATAAACACGTGCAATAATATACAAAATTAGTTATGTTGTATGATCCCCACATGGGATAAAATTTATTAATATAGCAAATGATAAAATAATGCTTTTGGCATTATACGTACTCTTAGAAGATTCAAATGATCATGCAATTTCAACCCCGACAAATGGTCATCCACAATGAAGCAGCGTCGTAGTACACACCCATATGAAGTTGGCACCCTCACACCCTTTGCCAAAGAAATATCATATTTTTTTTAAATCCGTGGGACATCACCTTCTTTGAAAAACCATGAATTAGAGGGACCAACGCCTACCTCTGATCCCGTACTTTCTAATCGTCTTGGGCAATGTTTCTTTTTAGTTTTTGAAGTAATAATATATTTCCTAATAGCCAACGTGTCAGTTGTTTTCGATGATATGTGCCTCCATAAAGAAGATGAAACATTTTTAAATATATGCATAGGATCTAATAAGTGGGTAATATTAAGATTCTCCCAATATGGAAGGTTATAAGAGATAGATTTCCTCTTCATCCCAATGGGAAATTTCTCAACATAGGTGTCAAAGAATTCTGGATTATCGAACATAGGCTCCCTATTTGAATCGAACATTTCTATGAACCCCTTCTTTTGGGAGGAATACCCTACAGAAATCATATACTGGCTTTCGTAGGTCCTTTGACCATCTAGCTTTCATAGAAGGTCCACAACATTTATATCCAAAATACCCTTTTGTTACAAAACCTACAAGATTATTGCATAGAATTAATATGCATGGCACGTTAAATAATATCATGAAGATCAGAACAAATATTACAACGATTTAAATAACTAATATGTGGAAGAATATTGTTATGTATATAAACAAATCAATAAATTAAACATGTAATTTACCAGAGCAAACTCCTAAGACTAGATAATCATGTGTCGTGTAAGAACATATGCCATACAACGTAAAACTCCTCTCGACTGCGATGGGTCTTGATACATCGTATAAATTTATCCCATCCCATAATTCCTTCAATTCATCTACCAGTGGTTGTAAGTAGACATCCAATTCTTCACTTGTATTCTACCAGGGACTATGAGAGCCAACATAAGATGTTCATTCTTCACGGACAAACATGGGGGGATATTGTTGTTGATCACTACTATAGGCCAAAAAAAATAGTTGGTGTTCTAAAGGGAATATGGGTTTACGACATCCATGGCTATGCTAAGTCATAGACTTCGTACTTCATCCTTGAATTTTTCTTTCCATGTATCCCCTATATGCTTCATGGCTATTGAATCAGTTGTGCTTCACATAACTCCTAACTCATGTCTGTGTGAGGCATGCCATCCATACAACATAGCTAATTCTTTGCAACGAAAGAACCTTTGAATCCTTGGGATTATAGGCGTGTGCCTCAATATCTTAAAAGGAGGACTAGTACATGATTTAACCTTCTTTTTTTATTTATCATACCTGTCATGCCCACATTTCAGACAAATCTCTTTGTCTTCATATTCTCCTCTATATAGAATACAATCATTTTTACATGCATGATATGATATGTACTCAACACCCACATTTTCAACAATTTATTTGCCTCTTTGCAACTATCGGGCAAGACATTATCACTCAGAAGAATCTTATCTTTGAATAAGTTGTAGTTGGTGATCATGGAAAAATATATTAATAAATTTACATTAATGTCGATATAATTATTAATTTTCATAAAATTTACCATTTTTAATATTCATTGTAGTGTACTGATTATATTTCAAATTTATATAAGGGAGTACTTTATGGTAACTAACCTCAAATGTTCCAAAAATCATGCATTCGAAAAGCCAAAATTTTCTTTCAAGTTGTACAGTAACGTCATTTTCCCCAACTGGGTAGACTTTGACTGATTGCCGAGTCCAAAGAGAGGGGTGGTGGAAGAAAATTTAAGTTGTTTGAAAAAGGTGTCAGTGATATCAGCATCATCCCCTGGCTGATCATCGTTTTGGAATGCATTTAACAACATTGTCTCCATGGAGATCGTATCCCTTAAGTAATCATCCATACCAACCTCTATTTGATTGCCTCCATTGCCAACTTGTGAAGAACTACTATTTTTGTAGTCATTCCTAATTCGTGAATCTGGAGGTAGCAAGAATTAAATCGATGGTTGATTCAACCATTCTTGGTATATTTCCTCTCCTATTTTTTCTCTTAATTGAGTCTTCTCTCGATTTGGAATTTTCCCAGGGTGTAATGGAAGATGGTAGTTAGGTCACTCATCATCATTAGAATCCTAATAATTTTAAATATATATATATATATATATATATATTTGAGCATGATTAGTACAAAATATATGATATCGATTAGTAACCACGTTGACAATATTGCATTATTATAAATTGGTTTTATGTTGAAATAATTACATTAATAAATATACCAAAAAATTATAATTATTACCATCATTGTCATGGGATTGTGGCTAGAAGATGCAATATTGTTACAATTGGCAGGGTGAAGCAGCTGTCCATTTTCATCTACCAAATGCACCTTGCGGAATGCAGCTCCCAATAAGAGATTCTGACATCTTGGAGTTGTTTGAATATTTTTTTCATCTGAACTCAATGTTGAATCTACATCATGAAATTGCAAATTTGTATACATTATAAATTTAATTAAGTTGTGCATGATTTACATGGATAAAAAACACAAATTCAATTAGATAATGAAAATATAAACAAAATTTGAAGTAAATATTACATCTCGAGATGGATAGGGGGAACTATGCAATGGACTTTAAGAAATATTATAGAATGAGATGGATTTTGAAGAATTGTCCATTCGATAAAATTATGATATTTTCTCCCTGCATTTGAGAAAAATCAACAATAAATTTTGATGCACACACCTAGAAGTAAGTTCAGTGCCTTAAAAATGGACTTCTTGTTATCGGTGTCATTTTATAAACCGACGTTGTTTTATAAACAGACACACCGGTGTCATTTTATAAACAGACGCACCGGTGCTATGCTATTATGTGATGCACCGATGACGAATAACCGCAAATAAAAAAAAAGCGCAACTCTACTTTATTTAAGTGAGAAACGAGTGGTAAATTGAAAAATGGGCGGCAAAATATTTTTGAAAATCTAATTTCATAAAAAATTTCTTTAAATACTAAACACTTTTCATTATTTCAATATTTTTGCAAACATTTCTAGCCAGAGATTTGCAGGAGACATACCTAGAGAAAATAGAGCATGATAGCACTGTGGATCAGGGAAATAGGTTCAAACAGAAGCATTTAGACAATCAGAATTCCTAACCTCTGGTGATTCAAAACCTGTAGCATAAAATTTCAAATTTTGTTGTTTTTTTTACTTTTTCTGCAATTTCTTTTTTTTACTTTTCTGTAGTTTTCAAAAACAAATTAAAAAAATCCATTTTTAGAAACAAACACTAGATTATTTTTTTTCTACCCTTTCTTCTCCCTCTTTCTATGATTTCAGAATTAGGGCTTTTCAATTTAGATTTATAGGGTTTGTATTGCTAAATATAGGTGTAAGACATCCAACCCATGAGACAACTTACATAGTCGGATCCCAATCCTTGTCGGCCCTTCCATGAACTTAAAAAAATATATTTTTTTTTCATCAGTGAGCCCCACATAATAGAGCGCACCTGTGCGCTGTATTATTCTAGTGCACCGCAAAAGTACTGTGATAAAAAATTTAAAAAAATATAAATTTTTTTATCAATGCACCATATGTAAAATATGGCACCGGTGCACTATTTAATTATGGTGCACCGCAAACGTGCTATTTCGCAAACAAAAAAAATTCCATTTTAGAAACAAACCCTAGATTATTTTTGTTTCCGCCCTTTCTTCTCCCTGTTTATGTGATTTAAGAATTAGGCCTTTTCAATTTAGATTTATAGTGTTTGAATTGCTAAATATAAGCCTAAGACATCCAACCACGAGAATGACTTGCATAGTCGGATCCCAATCCATGTCGGCCCTTGCGTGAAATTAAAAAAAAAATAGATTTTGTTTTTTATCGGTGCACCTGGCGTAACATAGCACACCGGTGCACTATATTATCCTAGCACACCGCGCAAGCACTATTATAAAAAATAAATAAAAAAAATATTTATTTCTCAGTGTGCTATATGTAAAATATTCCGTTGGTACACGTTTTCATTATGGCGCACTGCTAACATGCTGTTTCGCAAAAAAAAATCCATTTTAGAAACAAACCGTACATTATTTTTGTTTCTACCCTTTCTTCTCCCTCTTTTTGTCATTTTAGAATTAGGCCTTTTCATTCTAGATTTATAGGGTTTTTATTGCTAAATATATGCCTAAGACATATGACCGACGGGCTGATTTGCATACTCAGATCCCAGTCCATGTTGACCCTTGCATGGTTTTAAAAAAAAACATTTTCTTCAATAGTGCACCCAGCATAACCTATAGGACCAGTGTTCTGTATTGTACAAGTGCACTGCGAAAGTACTGTGATAAATTTTTTTTAAAAAAATGTTTTTTTATCAATGTCCCATATGTAAAATATGTCACCAGTTTATGCTACAAAAGCTAACACTCGAAAATTTTTATTATTTTCTTTGTGCTAATCAATGTAGTGGTTAACATGTAATGCACCGATGCTCCTAGTTGAAAATAAGAACCGTACAATATTATACAGTTTGTGCGATCCGTTTATAATATCGCCACTCATTGGCGTCGGTACGTACAAAATAAATGACGCACCGATTTCTTGAGATTTTTTTACCTGAAAATTTGAAAATTTATTTATAAATAAATTAATGAATGATATGGTATAGGTTTCAAATTTAGAATGAAATGATTGACAAGAGATCAAGTAACAAAAATACTGATAACACATCAAGAAAAGAAAAAAATGCAAGTTCTTTGTAAATTCCTTACCAAAAATATTATTTCTTAACTATATGTAAGTTTAACTAATATGTATTGTTTACTCTGTATCATGTAGAGCCACAAAATTATGAAGCTCGATAAGATTATTTCTGACCTAGGACCAGAAGAATGTAAAAGCTTGATGGAAAAATTGCAAAAGGATGAGTCAGGTGAATGAAAAATTACTATCGATCCAATATGAGTTTCTTTTTCTAATTTTCATTAATAATATAATTAAAATTATTAGATAACATACATCAAGTAATATATTAATTCACATTTGTTTAATGTTCTATAGGGACCAACAACATAGAAAAGGAATGTTTTAATAAGAAAAGAAACGAAAAAAGAACATGCAAATGAAAATGAATTTCTCCTTAGCTCATCTGGAGTGGTGCTGGAGGTTAACGAAAGGGGGAAAAACTTTTACAAAAGTTTTAGGGATCTAGTGGAATGAATTTATAGATTTTATTTCCACTTACAATACAAAAACCAATCCAATGATTCCAAGAACCAAATTTTATCTAGACTACAGGAAAAGTTTCCAGAGAATTGGTCAATGAGACATGTCAGATTTTTAATAGGAAAAACGTACAACAAAAAAGAAGAAGGAATGAACAAGGAATATTCCTTTAAATGTTTGTCTAGAATTATTTATAAATATCACTTTTGTTATATTTAATTTTCATATATCAATATAAAAATTAAATAGTTTATTGTCATGTTACATTCTCAGGATGATTATGAAAATGTCAAAGGATGACTGAGATGATATCAAAAATATGCCAGTAGGAATGTGATGGTAGTGTGGGTGCGGGCTTTAAGGAGAGTTGTTAAAATTTGGTTACAATGTTTTCTAACTCTGGAGCAATATGTTCTAGATCTCCCTTTCCATTCTCATTCAACAAAAGTTATGAAATCTATTTGATAAAACTTTGTAAAATGCACATTAATCCAAGGTTTATAGAATTACAGAACAATATGATATTTTCACTTTTAAACAAGGTTTTAAAACCCTCTCGCAATGTATTTCCCGAATTCCAAACACTTTAGTAAAGTGCTCTTTAAAACCTTATTCCAACACTCGGGCATATTGTAAATCACTTAAAACACCTCTTTGAAAACCTTTCGGAAATATAATATTAAGGAATGCAATAATCACTGTTTAAGCCTTTTAGCTGCACATATAACCAGACTTCAAATATTAATAAAGTTTCATTGTGTAAAACTTTGGATCCATACCTTGGATTAAACCTCCACATATCACGCGATGTGACCTTCATTGGATATCTATTGATCACGATCGGACGGATATCGCATCCAATCGACCACCAAACTTTATCTCACAAAAGGCACGTGAAAAGGGTTTTTTTGGCTTAGTGATGTGTCAAGTTTTAATTTGATCGCGTTGATTTCAATAAAAACCACCCACGGCCCAAAGGTTGTGCGAAACCAATGGTATGGTTTCCCAAAAACACTACCCTTCAACTTGGTTTAAATCACGTTTATAAACGATTTTCTTATGTTCCTTTGCTAAATTCAATGGATTTGTTGTTCCTTTCCGGCTCCAACTCCACGAGTCTTCTTCTGTTCCTTAGGATGGAACAGCTATTACAACAACCTCAACCAGAGAACTAATTGACTCTCCGATCTTAACGGAGAAAAATAATTCTTCGTTTTCCTTTGTACCTCATACAGAGGTTAATACATTCAATTCCTTCTTCGCATAGAGCTAACCACTCTCAATCTATACACAGAAGTAATAACTCAAATTCTCCACAGCATATATAAAAACCCAATGAAGTTTTGAAGGGATGAACCTATGGGGAAATTTTCCCAGAATACATAGTTAAAAAAACTCTGTAATTTTATTAAAACATAGTGAGAGCACTCTCAATCCAGTCTTCTATAGTCAAATCCTGAATTCCTCTATTGCAGAGGTTACATTTATAGTTCTTTTACATAGCCATCAACCTCCTCAATTAGGATTGAATTCTCTAATTTTAGAAAAATCCTAATTACACAATATCTTCCTAAATTTGATCAACTGAAGCTAAATATGATGAAACAAATCTAAAGCTGTTCAATCCTCCTAAATACTAGTTTAAGCCTATCTATTACAACTGTAAATGACAGCTAAAGGTACCAACACCTTTGCTTGTAATAGTTTTTTGGATTTTTGGAATAATTAATGAAGTCTTTGTCTCTAAGCCTCATTACCTTGCATCAGAATGTCCAAAAAGGTGTACAAGGAGATGGTCAAATAAATGGAAAAAATTGCATTGCAGGAGGAGCCATCTCAACAACAACGTGCTTCAAATGTAATATGTAATCATTGAATTTTTCGATCATTAGGTAAAATAAATTAACAATTTAGCATTAAATATTAATTTTCAAGTATTTTCTTATAGAAAAGAAAATAAAATGGAACCCATTCAACACATAAAATAGGATGTCAAGGAAGAAAAGTGTTGATATCTAAGTTTGTGAGTAATTGTTACTTCCTTATAACAACTTTACTAGATTTGAATTTCTTTTTTTAAGTTGTTTTAAAAAAATAATATTTGAATGTATTTAAACAGGTCTAACAAACAAAGAAGAAACATCAGAGGAATTGATTGAAATTGGGTTAAATATGGGTTGTGAGTATATGTTGGCATATCGGAAATTGATTGTGGAATTTGTAAGCATCTATCAATTTTGTTTTACTTAGCTTTGTCTATAATTAATAGAACAAGAAAATATTTTATATTAAATATATGATTTGTTATGGGGTATAAAAATTGCAGAAAACAAAGTATGGAACTGCACCAATAGATGAAATATTGAAAGATGGCATGTTACATGGTTTTGAAAGAATGAGTATATTTTATGAGTCAATTGTTGCAATGGTACACCATTTCTTTTCGATTTACATTGATGTATACTATTTAATATTGAAATTTTCATTATTCTCACCAATGTATATAAACTCATTATAGTTTATTTTTATGTTTTTAGATGGAAGGTAAAGGAGAAGAAAACAATCAGCAAAGTGAACAAAAAATTCCTGAAAATAAACCAAGTCATGGAAGTAGCTCTAGCAGTGATAGCAGTTCAAGCGAATAATGATGACCACTATGTTTGGATATCAAAGTAAGACGTTGTATTTTTTGAAATATTATCCTGTGAAATCAAACATTTTTTTTAATGTAATGGACATAGTGTCTCAATTGAAAGATAAAAGGATACCAATAACTATCCCATTTTGTATGACAAAGGATGTCTTATTCATATATATATATATATATATATATATATATATATATATATATATATATTAAAATATGTATTAATTTAATATATTGTGTTCTCCATTGTCATTCTCAAATGCACTAATAACAATTAATTCATATCAATATTTTTATAAGATATATATATGTGTGGACTTTTGATGAATAATAAATTTTAGAAAATCACAATAATTATGATATGATATAACAAATTAATCCAAACATCACATTCAAACACATTAATACAAATTTAATTAATATGAATATTGTCATAATATGTGTCAACTTTTAATGAATGCTGAATTTAAAACAATCACAATACTTGCACTGTCCCAGGTCAATGTTTCTAAAAAATACAAAATGAAAAATGATTTGTGTCAGTTACTGTAGAATGGTGCGTTTGTATTTTGAAGCGCACTAGTGTGTTTCCACGACCAATGGGCACCACACAAATACTAAAACCAATTAAAAAAATTGGTGCATTTGTGCAATACTACGCACCAGTGCTTTTATGTGGAATTATGCACCAGTGAATTTGTATGACCTCTGGGCACCCCACAAATACCGATACCAATTAAAAATATTGATGCGTTTGTGTGATACTATGCATCGGTGCATTTATGTGTCTCTATGCACGGGTGCATTTGTACGACCTATGCGCACCGCACAAATACCAATACCAATTATAAATCTCGGTGCATTTGAGTGATACTTCGTACCGATTTTTTGCTATAAGTATATGCACTGGTGTGTTGAGACGACCTATCGGCACCGCACAAATCCCAAGACCAATTAGAACGGCCCCGTGTGTTGTATCACCAACACTTCATCTGGTGTGGTTTTACACCTTAACAGCCCAGTGCGTTCTCCTTCGATCGGCTTGGGCCACCTTATAGATGTACACACCGGTGCGTTCAAGCCTGAGTAGCGCAATGATGAAAAGAACATCTTTAATAACCTCCGGCTGCCCATTTTTTTTAGTTGTGTTGAATTTCCATCAAAATCTGCGCCAAAACCTCTGTAACCATAAATGAATGTTGTAGCAAATGTTTTTTTGACAATTTTGGCCAATTTTATAACACTAAAAACCTCGTTTATAACATCCACTAGAGGGTCTTTTCTTTGTAGTGTATAGATCAACTTCCTAGATAGTTATTGTCAACGGGAAAGGATCCATCGAAGGAGGGGCATAATGTTTCCCACATCATCGACACAAAACATAGGATTTCTCAAGATAGATATGAATTATTCAATATTGTTGTAGAGAGGGTTAAATAAGTATGGAACATTTTATTTTGTGTAGATAGGACTTATGTTAAACATATTGAGGACACGACTCCATATATTGGAATCATTTGACTCAAACATGGGATCGATAGTCATGGTGATAGTAAGATATGATCGAATGAGAGGAAAATGGGTTTCCCCAACCAAAGAAGGAAAATGATGAAGAGAGGATAACCCAAACCTGATATAAGAAGCATATAAGTGTCATGTTCAAGAGGGATGTGTTTCCTTAAACAAAAAATACAAAACATACTTTTCTTCCATTTTCTTCCACTATTTGTAGTGAGTACCTCTTTATATTTTATATAAATATTGGAGAGGATAGCATATTCTTACTCTATAATTTCACCCTTCAGATGAATCCATCCTAGTAATTTTAACGAGTTATAGGAAGGAGTAGCTCAATCTTGTCATGGTGACAATCCCTTTGTCATTTAAGTTTTATGAGTCTGATGGAGGATCGAATCAACATCTTTTTCATATTTTGGGAGTTTGAAAAAAATACAAAAATAAAAAAAAATACTCCAAATGGTTCCTTTTCATAGATAGTCCCTCAATACCGAAAAATTAGGAAACAATATTTGAGAGAACCTCTTAGTCATGTTTCACTAAGGTATTCCTTTTTCGTAATTATGCAACCTCGGCCCAAAAAAGGGGTAGACGTATAAAGAGAGGGCATCAATTTATTTATTTTAACGAGCTTGAAAGGACAAATGCTTGAAAATATTTTCATTTTCTGAGTGTTAGAAAAGAGGTTAAATTTCACTCCAAGGGTGTTCCTTTTTCATTTTTTTTTTAGAGTCTGAAAAGTGACAAAAGACAACTCATTGTTCACCAATTATCGAATTTGATCCATAAATGATCTTTTGCTTCACATGTAAACAAATGTGATTCTAATCGAGAAAAATATAAATATAGGTAAAAAAACACTTTACAAGATGATAATTTTTTTTTTTTAAATTAAAATATTTGGCAAAATACTTTTAATAGTCAAAACTAAAATTAAAAAATCACTTTTATCATTATAAACTTGCCAAAGCACTTTTGCCTATGTTTTCCCTCAAACTTCAGGTGCATTGTTTGATCAATCTGAGACATTGTTCCCTAATCTGTCTATTTAAAGTAAGAGCCCTCTCTTCTACCTACATTCTGCCCATATTTTTTAAGCATTTTCATATGTTTTTATAAGATTAGGTAGCCCTTGAAAAATTAGGGCACATGGGTGACTAGCACGGGTTTCACCCATCGGGTCCATGTCGATCTGGGCCTTAAAGTACCAACATGACGTGAGTACATAAAAATTAAGGGACATCTGTGCTTGTGCCATGATTTATTTTGATGAAAGCTCAATTTTCACTCATTTTTTTGCCAAAATTCTTCCATGAATGATTATTAATCTTGGTTAATTGATGTTTTGGAGGAGAATCATGGAAATAGAGTGCAAAGAAAGAGGACATGAACGAGAAGATCAAGAAGCAAGTCATAACTCAGACTGGATAAAAGCAATGCCAAATTGTGGTTTGCTCAAATTATTCTAGATATCGAGGATTTTATCCCAAGTGGATCTATTAGAATATCTTGTGATATGGTGGGATGTTGACTACCTAATGTTTTTGATTGGTAGTCAGGACATGGAGATTGATGTATCCAAAATTTATTTTATCACCAAATTTTCCATGATGAGACTACTGGTCCAGTTATCTGGTGCCAGAATATGTGGCGAAAGCATAGAGATGCTCAATGCAAAAAAATATAGTCGGGGCTCTCAGAAAATGAAAAGTGGAAAAATTTACATCAAAACTATAAATGATCCTGCTCTACGATTTGTCTTTTACACTATTTCACGAGTGGGGGAAGTGAAATCCTTGCATGGGGCAAGAAAATCCCACTTCTAGTATGCAATGGACTATATGAGTCCAACGATGTTCAACTGGTGTGAGGGGTTTCTCATTAACATGAAAGATCAACTCACAAAATGAAAAAATGTGAATTTGAAATATTTTGGTTATGGTTCATTCCTGGTGACTATATTATTAGAGAGGGTTAAATTGTTTTGATGCAAGCAGGTAGAGGTGGGACCTGCTACACCGAGGGATCCACGACTCATGAGATGGAGTGATTTGATGCCTTTCCATGGCGGCGGGAAAAAAATGTATTTCATACTTAGCTTCTTTGGATGGATATGCTAGCAGTTGATCATGATCAATGGGTGGCTAGATGTAGGGACTAACTTTAGAGTATATATTGATCTCCCTCTACCATTGGGGGTATAGTTGGACGACTTAGGTAAGAATTATTTTTAAATTTTTTTCAATATTTGATTTTTATTAATTGTATGGAGAGTTTAACTTATGATAATTATTTTGTAGATGTTGGACTACTAGGATGTCTAGGGTTATCTCAAATATCACGCATGGTGGTTCGCTAGATAGAGGCCAGTGTTTATGATGAAGGTTGCAACCTTATAGTCAAGGTGGAGTGCAACCTGTAAGCTCTAACTAGAGGCATACTTGATTATGATTATGTCGATGATATCCTATTTCGATATCAAATACATACCATGGGGGTATCATCCAGACAATGTTGGTTGTTAGGTCAAGTCATTAGGGAGGTTACATTTTATCATGAGCATCATTTCGGAGGATAGACATGTCTATCTAGTTTTATTTTTTCACTTATGTAGGCTTGAGAAGCTATGTGTCTCGAAACATAGATTTTGGTTTTTGATGTCTCACTCTTTTTGAAAACTCTATATACATACATGTGTTTGGATACTATTGATGTTCATTTATGCCATGGTTTATTTTCACATGTTATGCAGATGTCTTTCAAAAATGTAATTTTCCAATGTGTATTTTATTGTATTAATATTTCTTGGAATGTCATGATAAGTTATATAATAAAAAAATTTCTCCACTAATTGAACACACAAATAAATCCGTAAAATATGATGAATTATTACTAAATAATTCCTATTTAACTATAATATAATGAGTTGTGAATCAACTTTGAAAACTAACACCCTAATTCCAAGGGAAACATCTTCTGACAATAGTTTTATAACCGCACTATATTCAACAATATTATTAGTTGTTTGACCTAGACATATTCCCTGTAAACTCACTAACTCACCATTGGGAGCATAAAGTGGCCACGCAGTAGAAGATAGATTTTTTGTACTACGATAAGCGCCATCAGCAAAACCGACATGAGGAAGAAGTTTTTTTGACATCTACAAAGCAAGTAGAACATGGTAAGCATGAGAAAACATGTTTACAAAAAAGGAAAACAAAACACACCAAAAACTACACACTAATGAAACACACACTAATGTACAAATTATTGATGTGAAATTAACCATAATATTTCTTGAGATATCTCTTGTTGTGGGGATCAATCACTTGATTCCCTTTATAGTATACTAGCTCATAGGCACCCTATAGTAATAGGTGTTTAACAATAAAGGGCTCGTGACACATAGGTTCAAATTTTCGAGCACCAAAATTATCATGAGCTTGATAACATAAAAGGATAAAGTCACCTTCAGCATATACAAGAGGGGATTATAATTTTTCATATTTTGCTTTAATGCACATTTTTGAGTCTCGATGACCAAAATTGAAATTCGATGAGTCTCGTTGAGACACTCCAAATAAGGAAATCGTTCCTCCTTGGGTGAAGTACCAAGAGTAATTCAACGACTAGTTTCAATGAAGGTACTTCACATTCAATCGATAGAGTGGCTTCCAGACCATACAGTAATTGAAAATGTGTAAATCCAGTTCATGTCTTGGTAGTGGTTTGTTATGCCCATAAAGTCGAAGAGAGCATGAGATGCTAGTTCTTTTTGTGCCTTCCAATGATTTGCTGAAGCATAGTAACTAAAACCTTGTTAACTGATTCAAATCTATCATTGGCCTATGAATAATAGGGAGTAGATATATCGTGACATAACCATCACTTAGCAGTAATTTTTTTCATCATATAATTTTAAAAATGGGATCCATGGTCGGTGACAATGGCTTGAGGAACACCAAACCGTGCGATAACTTGATTGAATAGGAATTGAGTTGTAGTTTCATCGTTAGCATTATATGTAGTCATTTCGTCGGCCTATTTAGTGAAATAGTCAACAAAAATGATGATGTAGCCATGCCCCCAGGCCAAATGAGGGTTACATGTCATGAAGTCAATGACCATTTTAGAAAATGGGTCAATGTTGATAACTGGGTGTAAGGGAGTGGGTGGGGATCACATTTTCCCGTTAAAAATATAGCAAGCTCACTTCCAAGCCCACTCCTCGCTTTTCCTTTATGCATGAATACCTGTGAGAGAGGTCAAAAAATGAAAAAATAAAAAGACATAGTAAATTTATTCCAATATAACAATATGACAGATCAAGGAGTATCATAAGAAGTAGGTGATCATTAACGAGCTCATGGAAATTAAAACATGCTTTGTATTATTAATGAATAAAGAGGGAAGCATACAATTGGTGCCTTGATGTTGGAGACCTCCTTCAGGATGGGTTTCAAAGTCCAAGTCGAAGAATTCAAACACTCCTTCTCCTTGTAATTTTGACAACATTTAGGCGCATTCAGGCACTTAGAAAGGCAACCAACAGTTACGAACCATTTGGGGAAGGAAGGCAACTCATTTATAGTGATACTCGAGAGGTTATGGATCCACAAATGAGGGAGAAAAGTCCATATATCAAAGAGGGTGTTTCTTGAAGATAGGATTAAATGTTAAAAATGGGAGAAATCGACCATATCCTCAACCAACAAGTATCAGAATTTCGTTCTTGAGACTTTGAGAGGATGAAACTTCTATTCCATTTTTGGAGAAACTGTCTGAAGAGGAACAACGTGGATTTTCACTTTAATTCCCACGCTGCCAGCATTGTTTTCTAGTTACATACAAGGTGACAAGTGTGAGGTCAAACAAGAGAGATCCACACTAAGGCTACAAATTAGGTTTTTTTATAATCTTTATCCAGAATTATTGCAATTCACTGATTCCCCATTTATTTAGAGATATTTTTAGCATGTTATTCATGGTGAAAATTTTTCCATAAATTTTGTCGCTTTGCGAAATTTGTGGCATGAGTGACACAAAGAAAGACACTTTGGATAGGGAATAGGGAGTGTGAAAAAATTTTGAATAACAGATGCCCCCTAAAGCATGAAAGCGGAATGAGAAGTGATGGTTGAATTTCTTCATCGGTCAAGGTAAGGACTTTGGAAAACCACCATCAGGTGACCTGCAGATAAAACATGATTCAATATTTTAAATCTATGACATAAATATGCCTGATACAACACTCCTTAATAGGCATTAGGTAACACATGAATCCATGGCATGGATGCAACTATCTGACTAGACATGATAATATGAATGCATCCATGCTATTATTGTAGTCATCCATATAGTAAGGATCACATGTACAATCATGAATACTCCATGTAGACTAGATTCGAACAGATGAAATCTAGGGTATTCGTCTTAGTCTCGATCCATCCAATGTATGAATCTAACCATGTGAATAGATGTGTTGATGTAGAACATGGTATAAACCACCTTATTACTTGTTAATAATGTAAATTTTTAACTACAACGAGTGAAACCACCAATAATGATGATGGACCTCAAAGTAAAACAACACAATCTACAAGTGTGAATAAAGGATTCGAAGTCAAATTCTTGTGAAATCATTCGATCAAAGGCCAATGATGTGAACCTATCATTGAACATGAAGAAATTTCCATTGAGTCATGCAAGCTCAAAGGTACTGAAAAGGAATTTCTAGATCAACTTCCTCAATAATGAGTTGATTTCGATAGGAAATGATTTGTCAAAGCAGGGCCATAATGTTTCCCACATCATCAACATGAAACATAGGGTTCCTCAAGGTACATAAGAATGATTCAAGATTGTTTCATAGAGGGTAAGATAAGTTTGAAAGGTTTGATTTTCTATAGATAAGACTTCTCTTGGACATATCAGTGACACAACTCCAGATATTGGTAGAATTTCACTCAAAAATGGGATCAACATTCATGTTGATAGTAATATATGATCGAATGATAGACATATGGATTTACCTAACCCAGGAAGGCAAGTGACAAAGAGAGGATAATACAAACCTGACACGAGATGCAGATGAGTCTCATGTTCAAGAGCTACATGTTGCCTTCAACACAGAATAAAAAACCATATTTTACTTCCTTTTTTCCCTCACTATTTCTAGTGAGCGCCTTTTTATTTTTTATAGAAATTTTGAAGAGGATATCGTATGCTTAGCATATAACTTCACCCTTCGGATGAATCTATCCTATTAAGTTTAACAAGTCCTAGGAAGGATTAACTCAATATTTTCATGGTGACAAGTCCTTTGACGTTTAAGTTTTACGAGTCTAACGGAGGGGTAACTCGGTATATTTTTCATATTTAGGGACTTTTAAAAAGAGATGGAAAAGAAAAATCAAAAAGGTCCCTTTTCGCAGATACTCCCTAGGACCCAAAAAGGTAGAAAACAATAACCAAGAGAACCACTTATTCATGTTTGAATAAGGTATTCCTTTTTCATAATTAGTCAAACTCAACTCAAAAAATGGGTAAATGTATACTAAGATGAAACCATTTCATTTTTTTTAACAAGTGCAAAAGGAAAAGTGCTCGGAAATCTTTTCATTTTTCAAGAGTCACAATGATGGCAGTGTTGGTGCAGGTGTGAAAGAGAGTTTCTCAAACTTGCTTACAATGTTTTCTAACTCAGGAGGAATCTGATCTTCATCTCCTTTTTCACTCTCGGTCATCAAATTTTATCAAATTTGTTAAAAAAATGCACATTCGGAAGCAAAAGTCCCTTTTCCCTTCGGAAGTGTTATAACTCCCTTTTTAACAATATTAGACCTTTGAACCAATGTTAAAACCTTCGGCAATGTAATATTATAATGTACCTTAACCAGTGGTTAAAACCCTCTTGGAAAATTATTTTCGAGCTCCAAACACTTTAATAAATTTCTTTCTGAAATAATATTCAAACCTTAGGAGATATCATAAAAACCTTCAGAAATGCATCAATTTACTTTTAAACAATGAAACCTTTCTGGGAGTGTATTATAACACACTTGAACCCACGTTTAAAGAACCACCAGAACAAATATCAGAACCTCTTTGGCATCATATATCCAAACTTCAATTCTCAATAAATCTCTATTGCATAGAACATTGGGTCCATACCTTTATTTAAACCTCCGCGCATTTCCAACGCGACCACCGTCAGATCTCCATCGATCATGATTAGATGGATATCGCATCGATTTCACCTCCGAAATTTATCACCCAAAAGTGACACGAAATGGGTGGTATTTCACCCGTAACATGTCGAAATATGATTCAATTGCGTTCGAAATGAATAAAACTACTCATATTCCAAAAATGGCACGACAACAATGTAAGTGGTTTCTCGAAAATTGCTTTTCTTCAAAACTTGTTTAAATCGCATTTTAAACACGGATTTTCACTATTTCTTGGTTTAAACTTCACTTCTCTTGGAACCTCCTTCTCCGCTGCATAATTCAATAAACAGAGATCTATTTCCACTGCACTCGTAACCAAAGAACCAGATTTCCTCGATTTTCTCCAAACTTTTACATAGAGTTAATCACTTTCAATTTATAAACAAAATATGTAAATCCAATGTATTTATGAAGGCGAATCCCTCCGGGAAATTTCCAAGCATACACAGATAACCAAAAATCTGTAATTTTATTAGAAACAGAGGGAAAACCTCTCAGTCAATTCTTGTACGACCAAATTCCGAATTCCTCCTTTGCAGAGGTTACAATTTATAGTTCTTTTACATAAAAATTGACCTCTTCTTGAGGATCGAATTCTCTTATTTTAGACAAAATCTTAATTACATAATATCCTACTTAAATCTATCCACTAAAGATAAATATACTTAATCTAATTAAAAAAATCCAACTTCCCTAGATACTAGTTCAACCCTATCTATTACAACATTAAATTGACAGCTAAAGGTATGAACACCTTTGCTTGTAACCTCTTTTATATTTTTGGAATTATTAATGAATTATTTTTTCTTTCAGCCTCTTGCCCCTGCATCAGACTCCTGAGGACAAAAATCTTCATGGGCTCCTATCCATGAGCTCCTCCACAGAACTGTCCAATTTCTGCAGCATGGTTTCTATCATCCATGTATCATCTTCAATTCGCTGATATTTCCACTTGATCAAGTATTGAAAATACTCCTGTCCCCTGGTCTTCTTAAACACTTTCTTGTCTAACATCCTCTCTGGCTGTAATGGCTCTGTTTTGGGTAAATTTTTTACCCAGTCAATCTATTCTTTGTCTTCTGGTCTTTCATCCATGCCGCCATATTCATATCTATACAAATTAGAAACATTGAATACTGGATATATTCCAATATCAGATGGTAATTCAATTTCATAGGTATTTGCAGAAAACTTTCTCAATATCTTGCATGGTCCTATCTTTTTGAATTTTAATTTTTTATACTGCTTCTTTGGAAATATTTCTTTCCTTAAGTGTGCCAAAACCAAATCACCAACTTCAAAATTAACTTCTCTTTTTCTCAAATCTTCTCTATTCTTGTACTTGATGCTGTCGTCTTGTAGCTACTGCTTTACCTGTTCATGTATTGCTTGAATTTTTGAAGCAAACTCCTCTCCTTTCGCACTTCTCATTTTTGCTTTTCCCAAGTTCCTCAATTCAAATACTCCTCTTGGGTGCATCCCATAAACTATATGGAATGGAATTTTCCCTGTACTTATGTTAGGTGAATCATTATATGCATATTCTGCCTGTGGTAAAATATGATCCCACTATTTAGGATGTTCTCCTGCAAGACTTCTCAAAATATTACCCAAACTTTTGTTCACTACTTCAATCTGCCCATGAGTTTGAGGGTGATAAGCTAAGCTGAAACTCAGTTTAGTACCAATATTCTTCCACAATGTCCTCCAAAAATGACCAACAAATCTGGTGTCTCTATTAGAAACAATACTTTTAGGTAAACCATGAAATATGACAATTTCCCTGAAAAACAAATTGGCAACATGAGTAGCATCACTGGTTATAACATGGAATAAAATGTGCCATTTTTGAAAATCTATCAACTATAACAAAAATTGCATCATTCCCTCTCTGTGTCTTAGGAAATACTAAAACAAAATCCATACTTACCATATCCCAAGCTCTGTCTAAAATAGGTAATGGAATGTACAAACCTGCGTTTTGACTTTTCCCTTTTGCATATTGGCAAATTTTACAATTTTTCACATACTTTTCCATTTCATATCTCATCTTTGGCCAAAAATAAAAATGACTTAATTTCTCATAAGTCTTATCAACACCAAAATTTCTATCAAGTCCACCACTATGTTTCTCCCAGATAAAATTTTCTCTCATAGAACAATTTGGTATGCATAATTGATTTCTTTTTAACAATAAACCCTCTTGCAAGAAATAATATAACCACTGACTTCTATCTATCAAAATAGGATTACAACATGCTTCAAATTCTTCTTTGAAATCCAAATCTATTTTATAAATTTCTTTAAGAAAATTAAAACCTAACACTTCAATTTGACTTTCTTGAACAAGAATAATTTTTCTACTCAAGGCATCAGCTACCTTGTTTTCTTGACCACTGATATGCTTCAATACAAAGTTAAAATTTGAATATATTCAACCCATTTTGCATGTTTTTATTCAATTTAGGTCGTTGCATAATATGCTGTAAACCATGATTATCTAAATATAACACAAATTCTTTAGACATTAAATAATGTCTCCACTTCTTCAATGACTATACAATTGCATAAAATTCCTTATCATAAGAAGAATACTTCCTCCTTTTTTTATTTAACTTCTCACTAAAATATGCTACAGGTCTATCTCCTTGACTTAATACAGCCCCAATAGCTTCTCCTTTAGCATCACATTTTACTTGAAATGGTTTGTTAAAATCAGGCAGAACTAAGACAGGTTTCTTAGTTATCTTTTGCTTCAAGAACTGAAAATTCCTTCCAGCTTCAGTAGTCCATTTAAATGGGTGTTTGTCCTTCTTTATGGTTTCAATGATAGGTGCATTGATCTAACTAAAATTCCTTATGAATTTTCTATAAAAACTAGCAAGACAGTGAAAACTTCTTACCTCAAAAACACTTTTTGGTTTAGGCAACTCCACTTTTGCCTTTATTCTCTCTGGACCCATTTTTAATCCTTCAATAGAAACAAAAAAACCCAAATATACCAAGTCTTCCTTCAAGAATGAAAATTTCTTTAAATTTATCGGTAATTTCTCTTGATATAACTTCCTTAAGACATAATTAAGATGTCTCAAGTGTTCTTCCTTTGTTTTGCTGTAAATTAATATATCATCCAAATATACTATTGAAAATTTACCAATAAATTCCTTTAATAATTCATTCATAAGCCTCATAAAGGTTCTAGGTGCATTTGATAAACCAAAAGGCATTACCATCCATTTATATAATCCCTCATTTGTTTTAAAGGTTGTTTTCCATTCATCACCTTCCCTTATCCTAATTTGATGATACCCACTTTTCAAGTCTAATTTTGAAAAATATCTTGCTCCACTCAAACATTCCATCAAATCTTAAATTCTAGGCAAAGGAAATCTATACCTGATTGTTATTTTGTTGATTTCTCTTGAATCAGTGCACATTCTCCAACCTCCATCTTTTTTCGGACTTAACACTATAGGTACTATACAAGGACTCAAACTTTCTCTGATCAAACCTTTGTCAACCAATTCCTACACTTGCTTTCTGATTTATTCATTTTTTGTAGGAGTCATTCTGTAAGCTACTTTTTTTCAAAGATTTGATCCTAGAATCAAATCTTTCTGCTGGTTGATTCTTCTTACAGGTGGTAATTCATCAAGAAAATTATCCAAAATAATATCACAATAACTCTAAAAACATTTCTTGAATTTCAATTGGAAAATAAAAAATTTTAGTAGAAGTAAATACTACCTTAGGTTTGCAAACTAAAGCAGAATTTACCTCACCATCTTCAATCTGCTGCAAGTATTCTGTTCCACTCAACAATAAAGCCTTAGGATCGGACTTTTTACTTGATGCATCTCCTTCTTCCACGGGTAACAATGTTTGATTCATACCATATTTGAGAAACTTGTAAGTGCTTCTCTTCCCATCATGTACTGCTACTCTGTCATACTGCCAAGGTCTACCCAGCAATATGTGACACACATCCATAGGCATCACATCACACATGATTTTATCTTTGTAATTGCCCATTTTCAATTCTATTTAACATTGTTCCTTTACTATTATTTGATGTCTCTTCTGAAGCCATGACACCTTGTAGGGTGTTGGATGTTCCCTTGTCTTCAATTTCAACTTCTCTATCACCTCTATAGAGACCAAATTATCTGTACTTCCACTATCAATTACCAATTGACAGAATTTCCATTGAACTTTGCACACACTTCTGAAAAAAGTCTCTGTATTGGTTCAGCAACTTCCTTTGTTTTTTTTAACAAAATCTTGTTAACAACCAAAGATTCTCCTTTCTCTGGCACAATTTCTTTCTCTGTTTCAGGCAACTTTGCTGCTTCTTCTCTAGTCTCAGCAACAATTGCATTTCTCTGGTTTGTCCCCACATTCTCTTTCTCCAGACATTCATAGGCTCTATGTCCTAATTTGTTACATCTGTAACATCTGACTTCTCTTCCTCTGCTTCTGCTTCCTCTTCCTCTGTAAGAACTCCTTCTGCCACTTGTATCACCTTATGTGGGTGCATACTAAGGTGAGCTGCTGCTAGCTCCATCTCTTGGTGCTGTAGATCTCCCTCTACCACCTTGACTTCCTCTTCCTCGAAAAGTACCTCTTCCTTTGGCAAATTGATTTCTTAGGAGTTTTTCTTCAGCTTTTAAGGCCATCTGGTAAGCCTCTTCTATTGTCTTAGGAGAAAATATACTTATCTCATCTTGAATCTCCATTTTGAGATCATTTATGTCCCTGGCAATATTCTCTATTGTATCTTGAATTTATCCAGCTCTTATGCTCACTTTGTAAAATTCTTCTTTGTATTATTTTACTGTCATTAATCTCTTTCTAAGATTCTTCATTTGTATAAATAATGAAAGCTGATAATCACTAGGCAAAAAATTACCTCTCGGCTTTTCCACCATTCTGTTCCAATTCTTGATTGGTTTCTTACCAACTCTCCTTCTCTCTGCTTGCACTCCATCCCACCAAAGTGATGCATGTACTTTCAACCTTGTGATAGCAAACTTAACTCTGTCTTCTTCACCCATCTCTTCATAATCAAAGCATTTATTCATTTCATTGATCCAATATATCAACGCTTCTGGATTCAATCCTCCTACAAAAGCTGATAATTGAAGTCTAGGGCTGGATCTAGATCCTAAAACCGATTTAAAGAATCTTATATCAGGAGTAAACTCAAAATTTTCTTCTTCTTCTTCAGATTTAGGTTCACTGACATCTTCAGGATCTCTCTAGTGTCCTTCTTCTATTTCTCCCAATATAGCTTGAATTTGTTGCATAGTCTCTAGTACTTCAGCATTTACAACTAGTCTACCTCTTCTTCTACCAACACCACCTCTACCAATTCTTATAGCCATACTGTATTTATTTTTCTAACTTTTGGAAGCTTGTTCAGTATTTGAAAAATGCTCTGAAGACTGCTCTGATACCACAAGTGATGGCAGTGTGGGTGCAAGCGTTAAAGAGAGTTGCCCAAACTTGGTTACAGTGTTTTCTAACTTAGGAGGAATTTGATAATGATCCCCTTTTTCACTCTCAGTCATCAAATTTTATCGAATTTGTTAAAAAAAAATTCACATTGGGAAGCAAAAGTCCCTTTTCCCTTCGGAAGCATTATAACTCCCTTTTTAGCAATATTAAACCTTTGAACCAATTTTTAAACCTTCAACAATGTAATATTATAATGCACTTTAACCAATGGTTAAAACCCTCTTGGAAAATTATTTCCGAGCTCCAAACACTTTAATAAAGTTCTTTTTGAAATAATATTCAAACCTTCAAAAATATCATAAAAACCTTCAGAAATGCATAAATTTACTTTTAAACAATGAAACCTTTCTCGGAGTGTATTATAATTCACTTGAACCCACGTTTAAAGACCCCCTGGAACAAATATCAGAACCTCTTCAGAATCATATATCTGGACTTCAGTTCTCGATAAAGATCTATTTCATAAAACACCGGGTCCATACATTTATTTAAACCTCCGCGCATTTCCGACGCGACCACTGTCGGATCTCCGTCGATCACGATCAGAAAGATATCGCATCCATTCCACCTCCAAACTTTATCACCCAAAAGCAACACGAAATGGGTGGTATTTCACCCATGACGTGTCGAAATATGATTCAATCACGTTCAAAATGAGAGTCTCATAAAAATTTCATTTGTAGTTGAAATGTTTTTCCTCATATAGATATTTCTAACAAAGTATTGTGTGAACCAAATGAAGATCATATTCCAAAGTTATGACCCAAGGAAGTTGACGTTCCAATCAACCCCAACGGGCCCACAAAATTTTGACACTTTATATCCTAGGGTTAGGTTTTTGGATGTTTAAGGCTTTCCATTATTTCTCAATAGTAAAAAGGCCTCTGAGCCTAATTGTAACACATTTCAGAAGGCATGTAGCCATCACATCTCTTCTTAGAGATAAGCTAACATCACCCGAGCTAGTTTGTTTCTCTTATGTATGTAAACTATTTTTAAGATGTTGCTATTTAATAATTGAAGTTTGGTTTCGCTGCATATCTATGTTTTCGTTTGAATATGTATTTCATTTAGCTCCTTCATAAATCTGAATCAAATTTTACCATTCCTTTTATAGTGCTATAACTCCATCATTGTTTTTACAATGTTGTGACTCCACCATTGTTTCTATAATGTTGCAACTCCAACATTATTATTACAATTTTGTGACTATACTAATTTTTTATAGTGTTTTGAACCCATCATTATTGTTACAACGCTATAACTCTACCATTTCTATTAAAATGCTACATATCTTCCTTGTTGTTATAATGTTATGACTCAATCATTGTTGTTATAGTGTTGTTACTTTTTCATTTATATCATAATGTTGCAACTCTACCATTTATACTAGTGTAGCAACATTTCTAAAACAATATGGATCATGTCTTGCTATGATTCCATGTTTCTTATAGAACTTCATGGAAAATCGATGGGCGACCTATCCGAGGAAATAAAGATGGGAATGAGAAACAAATGATAAATTTGAACCACTACAATTGTCCAAGTTCTGAATTGGTATTCAAGAGAAATGATAGATAGATGATCAATGGAAATGAAAGGAAAATGTGGAGAACCAAAGGATAAAGGATATTGTGAATCTAGAAAGGAATGGACGGAAAAAAATGAGACAAATATGGTTGCATTTGGTGGCTACCAAATAGTATGTGTGTATCATAGTGAATAGTAGGAATGCACAAAAAAAGTAGTAATACATCGATGTGTATGTGAATAATAAATGGAAATTTTACGATTATCTCTTATCTTGTTTCAAATAACTCATTATTTATGTTAGCCTTTAAATTTGATTAGTGATAGAATAAAAGTAGTTGCATACTCTATGGGGCTCCCATAGTTGGTTGTGTAAAGGATCTTAGGGTCACTTCATTAATGATTCACAATTTTTTTTTAATAATGATGGAAAAATTGATTTAGATGATCAATGTTAGGAAAATTTAATTCATATTCCATTACGAATAAATTTCCTAACTTAAAAAAAACACTCATTTTTTTTTGATGATAATGAGATTGGAAGGGAATTTCCACAAGGTTATACTTTTCGTTTCACTTAGTAGTCCCATATTACTGAAGAGGCCTTGTAATGGTGCAGCATTGGTGTGAGCTTGCTAGTTTTGCATGAACATCAACTACGTGTATCACCAAGCTATATCTACTAACATGTCTTGAAAACCAAAGCCAAGGATATTCAACCATGAAACATGTTAGATTTCTCACTTCACCATAGGTAATATTGCATCATTTCCACATATATGAAAATTCAACTTAGCATGTATCACTTCAACATCAAACAAAGAAACACATCAATTCATAGAATACGTGTCATGTGTGTGTGTGTGTGTGTGTGTGTGTGTGTGTGTGTGTGTCCTCAACTATGCATTTATCTTAAAATGGCACAAAATGTCCAATATACAAAATGGAACCTTGTGCCCAAACAAGGAAGTATGGCATATCATACCCTTTATAGAAAATGGATCCAATATACAAATGGCATTTCATGCGAGAAAATGAAACTATGGGATATGATTCCCTATATATAAAATCACTTTCATTGGTGACTTATTAACGACTTCCACCCTCAACACCATATTTTTCATCGCGGAATTTTTTCTTTCTCCTCTCACTAGAAAAATTAGCTAGATATTTTTACTTTTTCAGTGCGCTTCATATATATGGGAATTTTATAAAGAAAAGTCAGTATCATAAGATATTTTCCACAATGAATTATAACACTTACAAACTTATACTTTATAATTCCAGCCAATAAAACTCATTATAAATGATACAATAAATAGAAAGGATGCTTCCCTCCTTTACAACTCCAACCTTTATTATACCACCCTGTAGTAGATACAAGAGTCAAACCATGTAATTTAAAGTAAAATTACTAAAATAAATTCCATTCATGATACATAAAAGGTTCATCAATTAATAACCTCATTGTGAATGTATCAAGTAATGACACACATTCACTAGTAGGTGGAGTGAACCTGCTCAAATGAAAGATATATCATTGAATCAAATTGAATTCCATCATGGTATGATTAACAAGTGGTGGAGAAGCCATCAAGGTTGAAATAATGGTAGTGACAAGGAGGGTTATTATTGGATATTTTATGGATGCAAAATTTGTGGGTGGATAGGTATGGAAAATGCGGTGGAGGTGAGTAGTGACTAACCCATATGGTTTGTAGCAATGATGGAAGCTCCCCCATGGAGGCAATTTGGATCCCAAAAGGTAGGGAAAAGTGATGATAGTAAAGGACTAATGATGGTAGAATATCTATACATATAATAAACAATGTAGATTTGGTTAAGATAATATCCCCTTCATAAAAATGTATTCTCAACTGACCTTCATCAACTCATAGTAAGCTTGTCTATAGTTGGTACATCTATGAGGTTTGCATAATCCTCTGTGTGGCCTCTGCTAGTCAAAATATGTTGCATAATTTGATGGCCCAACCCCTCCTACAACATCATCTAGTAGTCATTCATAGCATTTTGATGCTACCAAAGTAACATGCTACACCAAGGTGCAAGTCGGGTAGTTATTTTTGTCTAGGTTTTAATAATGTTATCCACTACTAGAGGACATTGGGTAAGGGGGTTAGACCTGCATGTAGGTGAACAAGCACATAGTTTTTGGTTTTTCCTAACCTTATATATATCTTCTGTAGGCCCACAACCCACCCCCTATAATTCTCTCATGTCAAGGTAGTTCACATGGAGTCCTATCATGAATTTTTTCCATAATTTCCTCAACAAATATATAGGTACCTCTCTATTATTACAAGGAGGTTTATCAAAAACCATTAATTTCCTATCCATTCAATGGTCTCAGAATCCTTATTAGGAACACCAGTCAATACAAATGTGTCTCTTGTTGACTGGTATCTATTGGTTGTTTCTAGGGCGAATGAAAATTTATAGAAAATATTATTTGGTAATGTTCAAGCCTTTTTTTTGGTTTTTTATTAGATCAATTGTATAGTACTCATACATTCTATCCCTACAATATAAAATATTAGTTAGTAGTCCTTTGGAATTATAAATGGATGGGATAATTGATTTTAATGAACATGCTAGAGATAATTGTGAGGGATCTCTAGTTTTTTGGAGATCATGTATGATTTGACGTTCATTTTGGCATTGATATTTCTTTGTTCTAGGTTGGGGTTCAGTTTTTTTAGTTGGGATTTGGCTATGGTGTGTTTGGCTTCTCACATTAGGGGAATTTTGAGGTATAAAATGGCTCTCCTAAAAAAAATGTACAACCAAAATAAACTTTGTAAGAACCAATAGGATTCAAGATGATGATGTAAACCATGGGGGATGATTCACCATTTTTGGAGTGAAAAAGTAAACAGATAAAAAAATAATAAAATAATAAAACTACTTTTTCAACTCGTATTTTCAACTTATCTTCCTAAGGTTTTACTCAAATTTTAAGCAATAGTACTTGTTGGATGAAAATTTTAATTCCTCATCAAACGATTACGCATGTTGCATAATTTTGATGGACTTTGCTACACGAAAAATCAGAAATACATGAAAAATCATTATTGCAATCACATTTTTCAATTATTTCTCATTTTTCAAGTAGCAGGGTCCATCCAACATATACAACATAGGTACTCCTTGGAAAAGGAAACAAATTATGCATCCAATGTGTATTTCCGCTCGAAATTTGAGTAAACCCATAGGGAGCTAAGCTGAAAATATGGGTTGAAAAAATAGTTTTTTCTTTTTTCCCTCTAAAATTTGATGATATAATCTAATATTCTTATATTATTTCGACTATTATTCTATAATTTCCTTAGGAAGCCCATTTTAGACCTCAAAATTCCCCTAATGTAATGATCCATGGTAACCAAGCTCCTCGCAATCCAATAATATGCTTGTTTTTGGAGTGTCATTTAGATTGTTTTCCAATTTGAAATCAAAATTTCAAAAACAAAAAATATTAAAACCAAATTAATATGATTTTAATGCTTAGTTGAAATCTAAATAATATCAAATTTATTGACTTGGAACTTGATGCTAACCAAAGAAGCAACCTTTGGTTCAATGGAATTCCACAAACACGTCACGCGATCCGAAATGACGGATAAAAGGGCTAAAAGCATAAAAAAATATGACACACAAGGAACATGTGTGACTTCATAAGACTACATGCTTATTCCTAAGACCGTGTGCATGTTCTTAATCCATTTTTATCTGGCACACTAGCTGGTATCCTAGTTGATGGTTTAGGGCTTATCGAGTATTAATACCCAGGAACATGTGCGTGTTCCTGGGAATTTGCACATGTTCATGTGGGTTCACATTCTTGATGGTTCCATTTCCACTTTTGGGGCCACCATTACAATGCAACATCTCTTCCTTTAACGCCATATTTTTTTCTATTGAATTTCATAATTAATTAGTTTTACAAATGTCCAGTTTTCCAAAAAATGGTGTACTTCTAGTAAGTGATATACAAAAATATACCATAAACCAAATAATGTTTCAAAATATTGAAAATTTTATAATATATAAAAAAGTGATTATTAAAAAACTAGTAACTTATATAATTTCCTTATTTACATCATTATTACACATAAATTGTTGTGAAACCAGCTCCAAAAATAGAAGAAAAGAGAGATCAACACCTTAGAAATCAGCCCCTTCGAGGGTGAAACCTCCAATACATTACATAAATGAACAATTATTGAATGATAAAAATGATCATAACCTTCTCCTATATATAGGAGTCCATGTGGCCACAATATAATCCTAGCCGACCTAACTATAATAATGTAAGGGAACAATAATAACAATATTTGGGTTACAGGGGTACAACAATAACAATAAGGGGGCTACACTAATAACAATAAGGGACTAAACTAGTAATATAGGGACCTAACATGCCCCTCACCTTCAAAAAAGTGTTTTCCTCAACGCTTGAGTAGCTATGGGTACTTTTGTATAAAATTCTCATCCTCCCATGTAGAATCTTCAGTGGGTAAGTTCTTCCACTTTATGAGATACTCTGAAATTGATCAATTTCGTAGCTTTCGAGTTCTTGCTTCAATGATCGCTTCAGGTTCCAATATGATTTTTCCTTCCTCATCAAGTTCTGGCAATATCGTTTGAACTGGAATATTTTCACCTATAACCTTCTTTAACCATGAAACATGGAAAACTGGATGCACACGCGAGGAAGCAGGAAGCTCCAATTTGTATTCCGTAGTACCAATCTTTTGCAGAAAATTGTAAGGACCATAATACTTTCAAGATAATTTATTATCCTTCTTAGCTTGCTTGAGGGACATTTTTTTGTATGGTTGTAGTCGTAAAAATACCCAGTCTCCTAGATCAAAACTTCTCTCTCTCCGATGTTGATCTACCTATTGTTTCATTCGATTTTGTGCCAAATTTAGGTTAGATTTTAAGAGTTGGAGAACTTCTTATTGATGCTCAATGTGATCTTCCACTGCTCAAACCCTATAATTTTCTCTTAAAGATGATGTGATGGATGGTGGATGATATCCATAAAGTGCCATAAATGGGGTCATTTTTTCTACAGCTTGGAAGCAAGTGTTATACCACCATTCGGTGAGAGGTAACCACTTGACCCATTGTGTTTGTCTATCAAATAAAAAACAACAAAGACATCCTTCCAAAAATTTATTAACTATCTCATTTTCACCATCGGATTGAGGATGATAAGATGAGCTATGAGCTAATTGAGTACCCAAACAAGAAAATAACTCCGTCCAAATATTTCTAGTAAAAATGGGATCTCTGTTGCTCACAATAATCTTTGGGTTTCCATGTAGCTTTTGAATTCTGTCCATAAATGTAGTAAAAACTGTACCTTCTTTAAATGGATGAGATAATGCACAAAAGTGTGCATACTTGGTAAGTCTATCAATTACCACCATGATGACATTATTTCCTTTGGACTTAGGTAAACCTATGATAAAATCCATTGAAATATCCTCCCAACGTTGACTTCGAATGGATAAATTTTGTAGAAGACCCGGGGTCTTAATTGTCTCAAATTTATTTTGCTGGCAAACCAAACATTCCACTACAAAATTTTGAATATTAGATTTAAGGCCATCCCAAAAAAAATATTTCTTCACGTTGTCGTAAGTTTTTAAAAATCCTAAGTGTCCTCCTAAAGGAGAAGTGTGCAATTCCAAAAGAATATTTTTTTTTAGTGTGGAATTATTACAATGATATAAGTGATCCTTGTACCATAAGGAATCATTTTTCCAACTAAATGTATCAGATGTACTTGGATCTTGTTGCAACTTTCAAAGGAGTGTCCACACTTCTTTTTCCTTCTTCCATTCATCACTTACTTTGGTTATCCAATTTGGTTGGATAATAAAATTGGCACAAAGAAATTCTTTCACCTCTTCATTCTTTCTTGAGAGTGCATTTGCAACAACATTTAGCTTCCCTTTTTTGTAGATTATTTCAAAGTCATAACCGAACATCTTTATGACCTGTTTTTTCTGCTCTTCTAAAGATAGTCTTTGTTCCAAAAAGTGTTTAAGACTATCATGATTAGTTTTTACTTTGAAGTGTCTTCCCATTAGGTAAGGTCGCCATTAGAGTTTATGAAATCACGATTCAAATTTATTTTGTTCTCATCATGAGTTTCCTCTACTATCTTTTTTCCATTAGGAAAGATTTCTTGTAACAACTTTTCTAAACCTTCGATGTCTACTTTTAGATCATTCTTCATGTTTTCCATTTTTTAATTGATCTTAGCTTCCATGTCATCCATCTTAGCTTCCATGCGAACTTCCATACCCTCCATCTTAGCTTCCAAACCATTCATCTTAGCATCCATGCCTTTCTTCAAACCATCCATATTAGTTTCCACACCTTTCCTTAAAACTTCCATTTCATTTTTTATTTCTCTTTACGATAGGTGCACTTGGTCTTGTAATTTTGATATCTCATGTTTCATTGAATCTTCGTCTTCATGAGTCATAGTAGAGCCTTCTGAAGTCTTAATAGGTGTTGAATTATTTTAAGGGGGAATTTTAGAACCCAAGACTGATATATATTCTTCAATATGCCCTTGAAATAAATTCAAACTATTTTTTTCAAAATAGACTTATGTAATTCGAACAAAAATACACACATTTTTCTTGCTTTTGAGGAGCTTGATATTGAAACTGAATTATATCTATGCTTTTGGATCTTCAATATCTAAAATTTGGCCCTAAGGTAGCCCTATGAATGCTCTTTTTAATGCCATAGGTCTGACCTAATTTTGATTCTTCAAGGAAAATTTATGTCCAATCTCCCACAATGACCTAATTATGGACTCGTTTAGTAGAGAGAAATTGTACGACTTTCCACGTGTCATTGTTTCCTCCTTCGGCTCTAAAATTTATATATGGGAAACTACAATCCATTTGATTTCTTCTACTTGTTACATAATTCTAATCCAATTTTCATAGAGAGAGTTATGAAGATTTTCCCATGATCACCTCTTTGACATGAAATTCAGGAGCCTAATAAAGCCCTAACTTCCAAAGATCCTACCTCCAAAAATAATGTGAATAAATATTTGAAATGTCTCCACCACGTTCCTTGGGATTTTAGCTTCGCTCTATAAAAATTTCAGCTTTTGACACCTCGTGGAAAAATATTTATAGCGAAAATTCTGCGATGACTTGTTTAGGTTAAATTCAGGAGCCTGAAAAAAGCCCTAACTTCCACAGATCATATCCTCGAAAAATATTATGAACCAAGCTCTGAAATTTTGTGACAATGTTCATCAGGATTTCGGCTGTGTGCTCTAAGAATTTCAGCTTCTGAAGCTTCGTAGAAAAAAATTATAGCGACAATTCCATGATGACCTATTTAGAGCAGCGAAACCGTAGAATCCAAAGCTCTGATACCAAATTTTGTGAAACCAACTCCAAAAATAGAAGAAAAGAGTGATCAATGCCTTAGAAATAAGATTCTTTAAGGGGGAAACCTCCAATACATTACATAAATGAACAATTCTTGGATGATACAAATGACCAAAAACTCCTTCTATATATAGGAGTCCATGGGGCCATAATATAATCCTAGCTGAACTAACAATAATAATGTAAGGGCACAATAATAACAATATTGATGTTACAGGGGGTACAACAATAACATTAAGGGGGCTACACTAATAACAATAAGGGACTAAACTAGTAATATAGGGTGTTAAACCATTTTTTGGTCATCTAACCTGTTACTAGTAGATGGACCTAAGTACACCATGTAAGACCAATTTTACCTTAAGTAAAATTTCTTTCACTATGAAAAAGAACTCAGTAAAACACCTTTATTAAGTTGTTTATGGTCTAAACAGGAAACCCCATGAGGATATATTAAGTGAATTCACATTTCTTTTATTTTCCTCAAGGAATAATTAGTTAAACAATAGTTTAATTAATATTCCTGGTTATATTTAACCCAAAACAGGAAAATTAATTAGATAAATTATTATTTATCTTATTATTTTCTACGAATAATTATTTAAACCTTATTTAAATCATATTCCTTGTTCAATTTGACTAAATCACTCATAAATAGTTAAATAAATCATTATTTATTTAATTATTACTCAACCACATCCTTAAAATGATAAATAAATAATTTATTTATTTATTATTTACAGATAAAGGGATTTGACCCAAGTCAAATTCCTTTTCCCTCCAACAAAAATAATAAAATATTCCCTAAAAGTTGGATCTTGATTTGGTTAATAATATTTTAATTATGCACCAATATCTTGACTAACTCGATATTTTGCTATAAATAGAAGGGTTTTTCCATTCATTCATAACCTTTTTCTGCCTAAGATCACTCTAGATCTATACTTTTGGTCTGACTTTGATCCACCATCATTGTCATATCCTTATCTCCTTTTTCTTGTGAACTCCCTTTGAGTTCATTTTTTTCCTGGGTTCTCTACACCATCAAGAGAGAGGAATTTTAGATCTGAAGTGTTGAGGACTTCCAAGAACCCATCCCTTTGAGGAGAACTGGTAACATCCTTCTATGTTTTCCTCCCAGATGCCGTTAATATAAAATTCATTCAACATATTCTTGTCTTGTCTATTGGATGCATGGATTAAATCTTGTTTTATTTACTGCTTAATGTATTTTGATGCATAGATATAGACTTTTGAAGCATTTATCTTGATCAAATAATTGCAGATCTAAAGATATTGGTAGCCAGCTTTGCTGTTAGGGCTATTTTTCGTACACTTGCAATTAAGATTAATAATAACAACTGGTGACTCCACACGGGTTTACAATTATGACCACTATCATTTTTCTAATCCTTGCATATATAGCTGCTTCAAACCTTGGTATTTCTCTTCAGCCTCTTGTTTTTGACCTATAAAACCCTAAAACATTAATAATTCTAACATCTGTGTGTTTTTGGACCTATTGCACAAGTGACAGAGATCAACCGTAGTTGAGACGACACATTTTGCTGACATCTGCAGTCGAGAATGCTGGAAGTGCACGTCGAACTTTTTGGCCCTAAACCTATGACCTGGAGCTTCAGGATGGTTTTTTCAGCCCAAAAACTGCGACATCTACAGAAAACAGGTTAGCAACTGCGACCTGGACTTTTTGCGGGAGTTTTTCTGAATTTTTTCTGGGTTTGTTTGGGCCTCTGGTCAAGGTTGTCTAACCTTTGTCTCCACCCGTTTTGGACATGTAATTATTCTGTTTTACTTAACTAAGTGGGAACCTAGCCCCCTAGGGCTTCACTACCCTCCACACTTTGTGGAAGAGTTTTAGCTGCTGCAAGTTGTCTGAAATTTTTAGAGGGTTCAACCATTTTTCAAATCTGATGCTTCACCTTCATATCCACTTCATATTGGCTATTTATCCATCCAAATCACCTCAATCAGTTTTTTTTGGGTTTTACTCTAGGGTTCACTCTGTTTCCCTGCAGTAGATAGCCTTTCGCCACCTCATTTATAGCAATCTTTCCGCTAATTTGTTTTTGTTTTCTGCATCACTTTCCAGTAGTTTTGACCCTTAGATCCCTATCCCTCATGACCTTAGATCTATTGGTTATTTTGGTGTGTTTTGACTAGTTTTTTCCCACCTACATACTACTTGTTGATAGGCCGGCCTTCTTCTCTTTATATTATTGCATTATTAGTTGTTTATTTACTATTATTTCGGTTTCATATACTATTATCTGCAAGTTTATTTACAGTTACACAACACACTTTTTATTTTTCTCTACAACCGTCTGGGTTCAAAAATTAAAATTTACACACTTTACACACACACCCTAAGTGAAAAAGGGCTTGGTTAACACTGCGAAGAAAAGACTCTAAAACATTGAAATCAATTGATAATGTACCTCTTCGCCCTTGTTTCGACATTGTAATTAGTTGATATTGCACCTCCTTGCCTTTGTCGATCTCTTTTTCCTTTGTTCTGTGTTTGTGTCGTCATCATTGCACCACTAAGGCATTTATCCTTGAGACTTCTTTCCCTTCATCCTCAGTTTCCGGTAGGAAGACTTACTCCTCTGCGTAGGGTTCTAGTTAGTCCTCCTCGAAGTCTGCACTCCGACGCTTCTTCTGGTTCATTGGGTTCTTCTTCCATCCCCAGTTCTCCTCCTATCACCTTCATCATGTTTGTTTCAGGACCGAACATTGGTGGTATCCCCGGCCCTAATGTTGGGAATAACACTAGTGGGACCGCAACAGGCACTATCACGGCTGCTCCCTTGCTCCCCTATATGGTAGGCCTTAGTCTTCCCAATTTTGACCAATTGATAAATGACCCTATACACCATGATGCTAGTTGGACTACTATGCTAACCAAGCTCCCTTCCGACATCCCAAAGTTTGAAGGCCTTTCTGGAGAAGATCCTACAAATCATGTTCAATCTTTCCACATGTGGTGTTCGTCAAACACCATTACCGATTACTCTGTTCATCTTCAGTTGTTCTAACATACGCTTACAGGTGAAGCTTCTACATGGTATGTTGATCAGGCCTCATCCTCTCATACCACCTTTGCGACTCTTGCTCAAGATTTTCTGTCTTATTTCCAGCTTCCTCTTCGTTACGACACTAGTATCGAAATTTTGACTTATTTCTGTCAATCATCTGTGACTCGCCTATCCAATCATGTCTAGGAATGGCAGAGAAGAAAGAGCCTATGTCGAGCCCCTACCTTTAAAGACCGTGTCTACATGGACTAGTTCCTTAGATCTCTCTTCCCCCCTATCGGAAAATATGACGCATCGCATTTCCCTCAAACCGAAGAATTCACTCTTCAAATTGCGTGAAAATATGACCTGATCTATGCTCAATCGGGTTATGTTTATACCATTGTACCTGATCTTCCAAGACCTGGTGGTGCCAATGCACCAGGGGAATCTCATCCCACTGACGGTATCTTCAGAGCTCTCTCTCATCCATATGCTTAGCCTCCCATGGGCTATGGTTTTCCTTGGGGGGGCCAACACCTCCTGCACTTTTCCCCCTCTCGGTAGCATGTATCTAGGATACAACATGCCTCTTACTTTTTCCCAACCTCCTTATTATCTGTATCCACAGCCTATTGCTCCAGCTCCTCCAGCATTAGCACCTCCTCCTCCCTTGCCTTCTCAACCCCCGTAACAGCAGCCACTACCCCTCAGGGGTAGGTGTATGCACATCAGGGTGCGACTAATCCTCCTCCCTCCAAAAATAAGAGGAAAGGCAATCAAAATCAATGTTCTCCTGGTAATCTTAGACCTAATCCTCAAACTAATTCTCCTAACACTGCTAACCAGCAACAGGGTGCTCCGCCCAAGCAGGACAGGCCTATTTGCATAAACAAGCCTTGTTCTTGTTGTGGTGTTCATGGTAATTACACACATGATTGTCCTCTTTCACCAAAAATTAAGCAGGTATGGGAATATCAAGCAACATTGCGAGGACAACAAGCCTCCCCTTCCATCCCTCCCAGTGTTGCACCTAGTCAATCGGCTATTCTTACTAATCCTTTCGCTCAGCAAGGATTTGTGGCTATCCAACCACCTGAAGGTTAGGTGGCCTCTCAACCTCTTCCATCTGGTACCTTCGATTACCAGATTCTCATGATGTACTCTGATCAACCTCTAACTGTAGACATCAATCTTAAGACTCGGTCCCGTCAGTACAACAAGCCTCCCGCTATGTGTGTCCCCAAGCCACCTCCTTCGGTCTCTGCAGAGCCTCTTTTGACACCTAATGGTCCCTTGCATGTCCCTCAGCCTAAGGCAAAGGTTCATACCAGGATCCCTAAGGGACCACTATGCTAAAATGCTTCTTCTAGCAAAGCTTCCCATTCATATAGCATAGTAGATTATTTGGCGCAATATCTTGCTGCGATTTCAACGATGGAACTCCTCCAATCGTGACCTTCAAAACGAGAAGCTCTACTATCTTCCATGGGCACTGTGGATCATTTCGACAATCAATTGATTATCTTTTATGTTGACCGGTTATAACATCCTCCTCTACCTGCTTCCATCACTTTCCAAATCCCAGTCAAGATCTGGAATGCCAACGTTTCCCGATGCATCACTGATGAGGAGGCATCCACCTGTGTGATTTCTGCTTCGGTTTGGAAGCAACTTGAATCACCTAAATTGGCTCCTTCCATGATCACTTTCTATGTGTTCTACCTCTTTCCTTATCCAACTCAAAGAAGAGTGGTATATCAAATTTTTAGGGTATAATCCTACCTCCCTCAACAAATGTGTAGTAATATTTTATATTAGGTCGTGGATCAGGCTCCTAAAGCTCTTGGCAGCCTTTCTTCTCTTCTTTTGGGGTGGTTTTATCTTCCTATAGAACCTCCAATTTCTCCTGTAGCAACCTTTGTTTCCCCTGTAGCTTCTTTTTCTCCTCCTATAGGCTATAGCTCTTATTTTTATTTTTGTAACATGGAATATTGTGTCTTGAACCTCTAAAAGGTGACTACTCTAGTGGTGGGTCTTCCTATGGGTAACACAGGTTGCTTAGTTTTTGCCTTAGGAGAGGCAACTTCTTCAATGTTTCCCTCATTAGGTCCCACTTCTTCCTTTTTCTTGTTGATTAATTAATGGTGATAGGGATTTTTTAAGGAGGCCGAGGTTTCCCTTGCCTTATCCTAGTGCTCTTACATGTTTTCAAGGATAAGTTACCTTACCTTTGCTTCCTCCTTTAGCGCTTTATAGGTGTGCCCAATGTGACAAATGTGGAAGCCACTTCTTGCTCTATGTTTCCTACAGAGGGGCTTTGTTTTTTTCCTCATCATTCTATCCCTTGAGGCTTGGAAGCCTCTTGAAAATGGAACCAATAAAGATTCTAATTTAATTTTCCCTTGAATTAAATTAGAATAAAATTGTAATTCCAGAATAAATTAGAATAAAGATTGTAATTGTAATTTTCCCTTGAAAACTTGTATGCGTTAACTAGGATAGTTTTACTTAGTTGGTTTAGTTAATTCATGTTGAGGGCCAAACTTGAGTCATGTAGTGTGATTCCTACAAAATAGGACCACTGGTTGAGTTTATTTTGAGTTGTAAGTAATCAATTTAGTTTATCTGAGTTAGATTCAATCTAACTAGTTCCAACTGTTGGAGGAACTAGTGAGAGCACTCAGTGATAAATCAATTAATTGATGATTCACTCATAAATAACTCATGCATGTCAAATTTGAGATTTACATAGTTGAGATTGGAGTTCAAGGGTAGTGTACTATTAGTTGTATAATGATCCAAATTATACAGGTGGTGCATGCAGTCAAAATAATGACCTTTATGGATTGCATACTTATTGATGGTGATTTCCCTAATTTATAGGGCTAATTACCCAAGGAAAAAATGAAAGGAAATGGGGACTTTGGCCAGCCAAAATTTGGTTAAGTATTGGCCTAGGCTTGTCTAGGAAGCAGTGATATAGATAGAGATAGTGCAGAGGTTTCTCAGGATTGAGAAAAGAATTGTAATATTCTCATATTTTCTGACTAATGCAATACACACATAGCAGGGTTTTTAGCTGTGGATTTCCCCGATAAATCATTGTGTAATTTTTTTTATTTAAATATTTCTCTTTTATGCTTCATGATTTCACAAGTATTTATTTTTTCCACAATTGGTAGAGAAGATTCAAGTCTATTGTTTTAGAAAATTACAATTAGTAGTTTCAATATACAAGGAATTCTGACATGGTATTAGAGCTAAAATAACAATAGAAGAGAAGAATATGAGTTTGTACTTGTAGGTTGAATTTTTTTTTGCAGAGCCAGTAGTAGGATCAATATGCCATTCTATGGTCTGAGGCTCGAGTATGCCCTTGAGGGTAGCCTAAATTACATTACCTAAAGGGACCGAATGGAAGCAGTATTTGAGGGAAACATATTAAATGAGTTACTTTAGAAGGACATCCTGAAACCAGTTCCAACTGATGCACATGATCTGGCAGAGTGGAAGAAGTGTATAGGAAAATAAAGAAGTATCTTACTAGAAGGAGTTTGAGATCATATTGTCTCCAATATCCACAATATGGAGACTCCATATGCAATGTGGAAAGTCTTCACATACTTGTTTAAGCATAGAAGTGACCATAGGAAGTTGGCACTTAAGGAAGATATCAAAAAAATCGAGTTGGAGAAGGGTGACACAATACCAGAGTACTTGATCAGGTTCACCCAATGTCGGGATAAGCTTAGAAGTGTTGGTGTTACATTTTCTGAAGATGATCTTGTCATCCTAACACTTCCAGGTCTTCGTAAGAGTTGGAATAGCTACCATCATTCAGGAAATGGGAGGGAGAAGCTACCAGAGTGGGATTGATTATGGTCTGACTTGGTGCAGGAAGAGATTAGGTGGAACACTAGAGATGGAACCTCATCAAGGAATGATGATGAGAAGAACTTTGTCTTATCTATAAAGAAAAAGAAATGGAAAGGGAATAAGTCCTAATCCAAATGTTATTCTAGTCATGTGGGAAACAAGAATTACTTATTCAAGCTTAAATGTTTTCACTATCATAAGTGTGGGACACTATGGCACGAAGTTTCTACATAAGAAGGCTAGAAAGAATCTCTCAGGAGGAGCACCAGGTGAAGCTCTTGCTTCACAATTCAAGTTGGATCTCACTCTCATTTCTTGCTAGGTAACATCAGTGATGGGTTTTATGTGGTATCTTGATAGTGGAGCTTCATTCCATATGACTAGAAACAAATAATTCTTCAGTGACTTGGAGGAGAAGTACGTCTAGATGCACATTGATATGGGAGATGATGGAAGCTATAGTGCGACTAGAATCAGTACTATTACTTTTCAGAGGGACTCTGGTTCTCCGGTCACACTAAAATATGTCATGCATGTTCCTTGTTTGAAGAAGAATTTAGTTTCAGTCACTATGTTGGAAGATGATGGCTACAATTTCATATTTAGGAAATGAAAGGCATTCCTTCATCACATTTCCATGGGACAAGTGAACTAGATTAGGGTTTAGGTAAATATTGTGTTTCTTTGATTATGAAAGAAGAGAAGGTGCAAAGCTAAGACATTAGTGAGCTATGTCATACACGACTTGGCCATTTCTACCATGAAACTTTGAAGATCATGCAACATATTTCTACAAGACTTCCCAAGGGTGCACTTTAGCAGTGTGCTACATGCAAAGGGTGTACATTGGGGAAGTATTGTTAAATCCCTATATTAATAGTTTAGTCCCTTATTATGTTAGTGTATCCCCCCTTATTTTTATTGTTGTACCCCTGTAACCCCCATATTGTTATTATTGTGCCCTTACATTATTATTTTTAGGTCGGCTATGGTTACATTGTGGCCCCATGGACTTCTATATATAGAAAGGAGGTTTTTGAATTTGTATCATCCAAGAATTGTTCATTCATGTAATGAATTCGAGGTTGAACCCTTGAGTTGTCTTATTTCTAAGCCATTGATATCCCTTTTCTTCTATTTTTGGAGCTGGTTTCACAACATTTGGTATCAGAGCTTTGGATTCTAGGGTTTCGCTGCTACAAATAGGTCAAGGTGGAATTTTTGCTATAACTTTTTTTCTACGAAGGTTAATAAGCTGAAAGTTTTAGAGTGTGAAGCCGAAATCTTAAGGAACATTGTTGCAAAATTGCAGAGATTGGTTTGCAACATTTTCAGAGATATGATCTATGGAAGTTAGGGATTTTTGCAAGCTCCTGAATTTAACCTAAACAGATCATTGCGGAAATTTCACTATAAATTTCTTTCTATGAAGATTAAAAAGTTGAAAATTCTATAGAGCGAAGCTAAAATTCAGGGGATCATCATCGCAAAATTTCAGAGCTTTTTCAGAGAGATGATCTGTGCAAGTTAGGTCTTTTTCAGGCTCCCGAATTTCATCTGAAAGAGGTGATCATGGGAAAATATTCATAACTCTCTCTATGAGCATCAGATTGAAATTATGTAAAAAGTGGCTTGAAGTAAATGGACTTTAGTTTCCTTTCTATCAATTTCAGAGCCAGAGGAGCAAAGAGTAACACATGGCAAGTTGTACAAGTTTTCTCTACTGAACCAGTCCATAATTAGGTCATTGTGGGAGATTGGACATAACTTTGAATTGAAGAATCCAAATCAGGTCAGACTTGTGGTATTAGAAAGCGGATTCAGAGGGATACCTTAGGGCCAATTTTTATTTATTGAAGATTCAAAATCGTAGAGATAATTTAGTTTTTATATCGAGCTCCTCAAAAGCAAAAAAAAGGTGTTTATTTGGTTTTTAAAATTAATTAATGTTTGTTTAAAAAAGCAGTTTGAAGTGATTCCAAGGGCATATTTTAGAATTTTTTATCATTATTGGGTTCTATAATGCCTCCAAAAAATAATTGCATACCCATTAAGCCCTCAATAAGCTATACTATTATGCATGAAGAGAAAGAATTGCAGTATGAGATATAAAAATTATGATACCAAGTGCAACAAATTTTGATCTTATGAAGAGCAACCGAAGATGACATAGATGGTTTAAAAGAAGAAATGTAGGATAATTTGGATGGTTTGAAGGATCAAATAATAGCTAATATGGATGATAAATTAGTGGAATATCACATCGAGCATCAACAACAAGTTCTCCAACTCTCAAAGGATAACCTAACGTTGGTGCAAAATCTAATGAAACAATAGGAAGATAAACATCACATCGAAAGAATTTTTGAAGCAGTCACAGAAACAAGAACTCGACAAGTACGATCAATTTTAGTGTATCTCAGCAAATGGAAGAACTTTCCTGTAGAATATTCCACATGGGAGGATGAAAATTTTATACAGAAGCATCAAGAAATAAAAGGTGTTGAGGACAACACTTCTTGAAGGAGAGGGGCATGTTAAGTCCTTATATTAATAGTGTAGCCCCTTAGTATATTAGTGTAGCCCCCCTTATTGTTATTATTGTACCCTTTTAACCCCCATTTTGTTATTATTGCTCCTTACATTACATATTAGTCTAAGCAGTTTACTATCGCCCATCAGATTACATCAGCCCCATGGACTCCTATATATAGAAAGGAGGTTTTTTCATTTGTATCATCCAAGAATTGTTCATTCATGTAATTTATTGGAGGTTTCCCCCTCGAAGTGGCTTATTTATAAGGCGTTTATATCTCTTTTCTTCTATTTTTGGAGCTGGTTTCAAAACAAGTACACCAAAGACACCTTTCATGATAATGATAGTATAGCTCAATTGATCCTTAAAATATTTCACTCAAATGTGTGTGGACTATTCTGAACAGAATTCAAGGCCAAGCACATTTATTGTGACTTTTTAGATGATTCCTCATGTAGGTGTTGGATATTATTCATGAAAAATACATACCAGATGTTCTAAAAATTTTGTGAGTTCAAAGAACTTGTTGAGAGAGACACGGGAAGGAAAGTGAAGGCTCTCAGGAGTGATAACAATGGATAATGTGGTGAATGAATAAAATCATTTTTTTACATCATATGGCATTTGAGGGGAGTTGATAGCACCTCATAACCCATATAAAAATGGGGTTGAATAAAGAAATAACAAAAGTATTGTGGGAGTTGCACGAGCGATGCTACATGATCATAGCCTATCATTTCACTTATGGGTTGAAGCATGCAACACAACAAGATATGTGTAGAATAAGAGTCCTCATCAGATTCTTAGTATGAGTACACTAGAGGAATATTGTTTAGGTAAGAAACCAAATGTGGAAAACTTCAGGATTTTTGGTTCATCATTTTACTGTCATGCTACCAAAGATGCAACGAAAAAGATAAAACCAATAGATGAGTTGGGAATATTTTTGGGGTACACCAATACACCTCATAACTATCAGGTGCACTTTCCATCTCACGGGATGATATTTGTTCATAGAGATGTGAAGTTTGATGAAGAGAAATCCATGAGATGTTCCCTTGGGAGGGAGCTTTAGATGCATGCAGTCGACAATATTTTAGCTCCAAATGAAGAACATCAGGATTTTTTTGAGCATCCACAAACAAAGGAGCAGAGAGTGGAATCACCCACCCATGTAGAAACATCTAAGGTTGCAAGCATGCACACAAGATAGGTTTAAAAATTGATGCATGATTCTAGAGAGAATGTAGGAGCACCCACATCATAGTGCATGAAGAGGATGTACCTAGAGTGGTACACTGGATACATGGGTCTTATCAGCGAGAGTGTAGAGACTGAGCCATCCTCATTCGAGGAATCAGTGCAACAAAAAGTATGGGTTAATTCCATGGTAGAGGAGTATGACTCCGTTATTAGTAATAGTTCATGCAAATTTGTGTCAGGGCTGGAGGGAAATTCAGTTGTAGGATCCAAGTGGTTATACAAGGTGAAGCAAACCACATATGGAAGTTTCAAGATACAAAAGAAATAATTTGTGGCCAAGGGGTTCTCTCAGGTGGAGGCAATTTATTACAAGGATATATTTGCTCCATTATCAAGGTACTCTTCAATCATATATATTATAGAACTTTCAGTGTAGATGGGATGGAATATACATTAGATGGATGTGAAGACAACTTTCCTTAATGAAGTTATTGAGGAAGAGGTGTACGTAGAGAATCTAGAAGGATTTGAGACCTTGAACAGAGAGTCACATGTGTGAAAACTCAAGTGATTATTGTATGGATTGAAACAAGCACCTTGTGCTTGGTACCCCAGGACCAACAACTTTTTCACCAGGTTGGGCTTCACCAATAGTGAAGCAGATGAAAACCTTTACCATATTGTCGTTGAAGTTAAATTATTGGTTATAGTATTATATTTTTATTATTTAATTCTAACAGGTGATGAGAATTTGATAAAATGTTGCTGAGAGGGTTTGGAAAGAGAATTTGAGATGAACGAAATGGGGCTCATGAATTATTTCCTTGTTTTGGAAATTTGGCAAGGAGATGTGGAATTGTTTGTCTCTCAAGGAAATTATGCCAATGAGATACCGAAGAAGTTTCACATGGACAGAAGAAAACCCATGGATATTCCTCTAGTAGGGAACTTGAGGAAGGAAGATGCTACTTAAAGTGAAGTGGTAGAAGCTACCATTTACAAGAATATTATGGGTCCATTTATGTAATTAGTGAACAAACAAAGGAACATATATTATGCAGTTGACAAACTTATTCAAGAAATTCTTAAGCCAACAAAAATATATTGGAAGGAAACCAAACATGTGTTGCGATACCTCAAAGGCACCACTAAGTTTTGTCTTCGGTACATACATACATAGGCATTAAACCTTCAAGGCTTAAAATATGTAGATTGGGCAAGGATTCCATCACACAAGAAGAGCACATGAGGTGGAATATTTAGTATTGGGTTAGAAACATTTTCCTAGTACAACAAGAAGTAGAGATCAATTTCACTCACTTCAGTAGAAGCAAAGTACATGGATTCTATTCAACCATCTTGTGAGGCTATATGTATGAGGAGATCCTTTTTGGGTTGTTTGGTCAGCATATGGAGACCCTAGTGATTTACTCTGACTACCAGAGTTGTATTAAAATCTCGGTGAATGTATTTTTCCATTATAGGTCCAAGAATATCGACATCTAGTACCACCATCTCTGATATTGTTTGCAGAGTTGAATCATTATTCTAGATTACATTCCTATAGAGGAATATGATGTAGACATCTTGATGAAGGAAGTACCAAGAGGAAATTTGAGTTCCATAGAGGAGGGATCGGGTTATCTGATAATACCTTTCTTGGTGAGAGGGAGTGTTGAAAATGGCACCAAGAAGCATTCTATTCCATTGAATTAAATTTGAAGAAAATTGTAATTCCACGTCACATGGAAACTTGTACAAGTTAACTAAGTTATTTTGACTTATTTGTTTTAGTTAATTCGATTTTAGGGCCTAAATTGATTCATGTAGAGTGGTTCCTACTTTACAGGATCCTTGGTTGAGTTTATTTTTAGTTGTAATTAATTAATTCGGTTTATTTAAGTTGAATTTAGTTTAACTAGTTCTAATTGTTGGAGGAATTGGTGAGAGTTCAAAGTGTTGAACTTGAAACTAAACCACACTAAGTCATCAATTAGTTAATTGATTATTCACTCATAAATAACTCATCTACTATCAATTGTATAATTAGCCAAATTGTACAGGTGGTGCATGCAGTCAGAAGAAGGACCTTGATGGATTGTGTACTTTTGGATGGGAATTTTCTTAATTAATAGGGGTTAATTACCCATGGAAACAACACAAGGAAATAGGGACTTGGGCAAGCCAAAATTTGGTTAAATATTGGCCTAATATTGTCTAGGAAGCAGTGAGATAGATATAGATAGTGTAGAGGCTTATCAGGCTTGAGAAAATCATTGTAATATTCTCATATTTTTTTTACTAATGCAATATAAATATAGTGGGGGTCTTAGCTGTGGCTTTCCCTAGGAAATCATTGTCACAATGTGTTGATTTAATTATTTCTCTTTTATGCTTCGTGATTTCATGATCGTTTATTGTTTCCAAAATTGGTAGAGTAGATTCAAGTATATGTTTTATAAAATTACAATTAGAAGTTTTAATCTACAAGGAATTTCTACAAGGTCCCCTAAGGGTTCTCTTCCTTTGTTACTTATTTCTCTCCTTATCTTTCCTCTGTTTTTTTTCCTCGTTTTCTTCTACCTTTCCTTCCCTACCTCCAATAATAGAGGTTGGTGTTTCTTCTTTTGTGATGGCTTGTGTTTCAATGAAAATTTCCACGTCCATGTCTACGAAGTCAATCCATAGAAAATGGTTCCTTAGGTGGCTTAAGGCATCCATAACAATAATGTTAATGACTCCATGGTGGGAAATGTTTTGTTTCTTCCCTTCCCTCACTTTTGGGCTCATTTATATGATAGATTGTAAGAGGGAATGGGGAATATTGAGTCTTTGTGGAATGGGTAATTCTACTTTATACCTTAGCTCATGGAGAAACCTAAAATTATAGGAATATACAATGCTCAACCTCCTCTCACAAGATATATATTTGAGAATGTGATAGACCACTTCATCCCAGGGGTAAGTTAGGCTTTCTCTTCTCACTCAATTTTTATCTTCTATATGCTTCTCTCTATGGATGAAGAAGTTTTCTTGGATGTGACCCCTACTGCTTTATCCTCCTTGATCCATCAAAATCCCAAGGGTAGGCTAGTTACTCTTCTTATCAGTTCAACATTTAAAGGGATGGAAAGTACTCTAACAAAAGTAGTGGCACCATTTTCTCCCTTAGAATTTAGTGCCACGGAAAATTCTTGAGTTATTTCATCATCATATCCCTTCAATTTTTCAAATAATGACATCCATTGATGCCTTATAAATGTGTCCACAATAGGAGGATTTTAATGGATTATTTTTTTGTCATTTGGTTCTCTTCTATGTAAAACTCCTCCAATTTCTCCTATTGTTCCTTCTCAGGGTTACTTTGGATGTTTTTATTTTAGCCTTATAGTAGTCTCAGGTGCAGAGATAGTATCAATTTTTTCATTTTTATTAGAGGAGTATATGGATGCTAAATTTTTATCCATAAAAACAAACCTTTCTTTGTCTTTACCTTTCCTTTATCCCATAATAAATTTAAAAGGAAACTATTAATAAATTGTTTTCTATAGGATACCTGATTCAAGCACAATTGTGATGCAGGTGTATGGTAATTAGAGAGGGAGGAGGCCACTTACTCTTTTCAAGATGATTATCTTGTGTGGATGAGGGTTTCAGGAAAATATCTAGTGATTTTGGATCCATTTTTCCTTTTAATTCTCCCTTGTAGCCTTTTGCATTGCTCTTATAGAAATTTAGGTTGTCCTGTAGAACCTCCTGTAGCACATACAAACATAGTCTGTAGCAGCTCAGTGGCACCCTAGGCAGTCTATGGTAGCTTCTAGCTCATCCTTCTCCAATTTTTTCTATAAATGAGTGATTATGCAAATGGAGTTGAGCCTTGTACTTTTTATTGCTTTTGTGGTAAAGTCTCGGAGTGCTTTGGTGACTTAGATTTTGCATGATTTTCATTTTCTAACTATTCTCCCCACTCCTCATAATAATCACACGACTTAAATTGAATTTTCCATGTTTCATGGTGGCTAAGTAAACTAAAGTTAACTAATTGAAGGTGGCCAATTTTACTATCTAGCTCCAACCCATAAGAAAATCTATTCTCAACCATTAAATACATTTTATCATTATATGCATAGGGAAGAGATGAGGGGTGACATACCAGAGCCTACCTGTCATGTCAAATTGTTGGATATTCCTACATGTTCTTGTTGGGTTTCATAACATGATGATTTTGAACGTGTTTATTTTCTTTTCTTGATTCTGCACAATTCTTTGTAGCTTGATGATTATTGACTGACGAAATCTTTTTTTGTTTATTTTTTTGTGTAGGCATTTTTCCAGTTATCATTTTTCTTATGTTTGAATCGATGGATGACTTGAAATATTCTCTATAGAGATGGTATGCCCCTTCTTAGCTTCATAAATGGGCTCATGTTGCCTCAGGGTGGCTACATCATCTTCACTAGGGCAGTAAAAAAAATTATTTCAAGGTTTTGTTATAAATGTGTTGGTTGTTATAGGATGGGTCCCTTCCTGTAGCAGTAACTTCATCCATTCTCAAGACTTCACATGTCATCCGGGAACTAAGAAAAATCATAGGAGTTATAGGGATAGTATTAGAATCATCACAGGGTGGTGTATATGGTGAAAAGGTTGAAGAAAAAGTTATCTCTTTGAGTTTTCATCTATGTATGGAAGAATGGAATTTTAAGGATGAATTTTGGCCAGATAGAGTGGATGAGTGACGAAGGGATGTTAGGGGACCTCTCTTGACATTTCCCAATGAAAAAATGATGTTTTAGCCCCTTTCTCCAATCATAATTTCATCTTGTAGTAGTTCAGGTTGCTCCTGTAGCAATTCAGGTTTCTCTTGTAGCAGTTCAGGACAGTCCTGTAGTACTTCAAAAAGGCAGAAAAACATGAATCTATTGTTTCCTAGATGATGGAGAGAGTTAGGGAGGTGATTGAAGAGGATGAAAATACAATGGATAGATGGAAATAAGGGAGTAATGGACCTATGGAACCTATTTGGTAACCATTATTCTTCTAATTGTCTCGAGTTCTGCAAAAGAGAGATGTTAGACAATTTGGTGTAAGGACTACTCCATTGTGCCTTATTTATTTTGTGTTTTTTTTTTAAGACATGAAAACTACCTCTATAGAGGTTTTCAACATGCATGCCTTCCTTAGACACCTCAAAGGATATTTTCACCTAGGGATCTATTCATCTTATTTTTTATTTTTATTTTTATTTTCCTCTTGTTCTACCTTAGAGAGGTTTTAAACCATAGAGTTGGCCTTATATGCCTCATAGATGTTTTCATGTAGGCCCTTTAATTTTCTATCTCTTTTTTTTGTATATAATTTTTGTGAACTGAGGGTTGTGAGCCTCCCAATAACATTCACCATTTTATGATTAAAAAAACATATTATTCCTTGGAAAGATGTATTTTATACAACTTCGACCTATAACCATTGAAAATTAAGGGAATACCTTCCTCATTAATTTTTCTGATTTGGATAGACCCATTCCACGAAACCTCTCTACTAGATATGGATCCAAACATATTTTCATTAATTTTCCCTTCAAATCCTTGACTCTGGAATCATACAGTATGGTCGAATCACCTTCTTGAAAATTATTCTCCCTAAGGTGTTTGTCATGCCAAATATTCCTCTCTAGCTGGATTACCTTAGTGTGCATGAGAGCTTGCAGCCTAAATTCATCTAAAAGATCAAGTTGGATCAACCTCTCCTATTTTTTTTGTATTGAAGTCCAATTCTAACTAAGCTTCCATACTTAAGGTGTTGTATTAAAATTATATAGACAATGAGGCCTTGTTCCCATAGACTAGTTCAAATGGAGTGAATCGAGTGGTGGGCTTCCAAGTGGTGTTGTAGGCCCATGTGGATTATACAAGTATATTTTCATAATATCTTATGTTGTTTCTAACAACCTTGGTTATAATTTTTTCAAATGCTCTATTTTTTACCTCCACCTACCCATTTTCTTAAGGCTGATAGGTAGTGGATGTCCTTTTCTTGATGTGGGGCTGCTTCATGAGATATTCAATCATATTTGAGGTCAATTATGCTCCTTGATCAGTGACTAACTCTCTTGAAAATAAAACTTTTAGAATAGGTTATCCCTCATAAACTCAACCGCCTTATACTTATTTTTTTCCTTAACTACCTTTTTTTCATCCCATTTAGTCAGGTAATCAGTGCAGACAATGATATACTTTCTATTATCTAATGGGGGATCAATAGGTCCAACCAAATCCATTCCCCAGTTATCAAATGGCTCTAGGGTCACTTGAGGTTGTAAAATAATTTCATCCTTAGGTGTTGGCTTACCCATCCTTTAGCATTGATCACACCTTGACTTGTACCTCCTTGCATCGTGATGTAATGTGTGCCAGTAGTAACCTACTTGTAGAAATTTCAAGGTTGTCCTCTTAGCAGCAAAGTGGGCCCCACAATGTTTGTCATGGCATGCTAAGAAGATTTCAAATACCTCTTCTTCTCTCACTCATCTCCTCGGGATCTGATCTGGCCCCAATTTGAAAGTATTTCCCCCAATCCAGTGAATGGGTCACTTTTATTGACAATCTTTCTTTTCTCCTTAGAGGATAGATCAAGAGGGAACCTCCCAGCAACCAAGTATTTGGCTATATCAGAAAACTAAGGAGAAGGAACATAAATGGAAAAGAGGCTTTCATCTAGGAATTAATCATCTACCATATCTTCCCTTTCTGCAGGAAGTATTAGTATTGACAAGAAATATGCAACCAAATTTTCTTTCCCTTGTTTTTCAATAATAGTCAAATAAAATTGTTGCAATAATAACAAAAATCTAATTATCCTATAATTGATGTTAGTTTTGTTCATTAAATACTTAATGGATTCATGATTAGGCTGAAAAAAAAATTGATAACCATTTATATAGTTCCTAAACATTTTTCAAAGAATGTACAACAACAAAGGGTTTATTTTTAGTGACTACATCATTCAAATTAGCTTTAAAAAGGTTTGTCCTGATGAAATAGATAACATAAGGAAATTTTTCTTCAACGTGTCCTAATATTTCTAGTACAACTTCATCTAATTCATCTGTTTTTTTATGAAAAGGTAATGCCCAGTTGGGACCCCCAAGGATGGGTGTAGTGGTAAAATTTTATTTCAGCACTTCCTGGACCTCTTGACAGTTTTTTGTCTAAAAACATTCTGAAACTTTAGCCATCAGTCCAAACAAGGGTGAATTCAATTCACTAAAGTCTTTAATGAACCTTTTATAATACCCAGATAATCCAAGGAAGCTCCTGAAATCTCTTTGTTTTTTAGGATAGGGACCCTTTTAATAATGGAAATTTTATTTGAGTCAACCTGTATCACTTCCTTGTATATAGAATGGCAAAGTAAAACCCTTGAATTCATCCATAGGGAGTGAAGTCATCCATGTATATCTCAAAAATTTCATGAAAAAGTTGAACAAAGATACTTAGAACTGCTCTCTAAAAAGTAGCAAAGGCATTTCATACAACGAATGGAAGGATCCTATAAGCAAAGGTACCCAAAGGACATGCTAATGTGGTATTATCTTGGTCTGTGAGGCTGATATATATTTGGTTGTATCTACTAAATCGATCGATAAAGGAGAAGAATTCCTTCCCTACAAGGCCATCTAGGACTTGGTTAATGAAGGGAAAATGAAAATGGCCCTTCTTTTTAGCCTTGTTAAGTTCTTTATAGTCAACATAGATCCTCCACTTCCCATTTTTCTTTGGGACTAAAATGGGAGGGGACACCCACTCACTATCTGAAATGGGGTATATGAACACTACATCCAGTAGCTTTTTAACTCCTATTTCACTATGACCTTAAGAGATGGTTTCATTATTCTCTAGGGTTGGGGCACATGCTTGCATCCCTCTTTGATGTAAATATGATGAGTATAGACTAAGGGATGTACAACATTCATCTCCTTATAATCCCAATCAAAATAATCCAGGTGTTGTTTGATGTTGCCTCAACACACTGCATAATTGTTATTCTTAGTAGACTAAGAAAGTGGGGTTGATCTTTAGAGTTATACATGGGCTAATGTGCATGAACTTGGCATGCTCTAGGCTAGAGTTAATAGAGAACAAACCAGTTCAACGACTACTCTCATATTCTTTCATCAATTCACCAACTGCTATGGTAGTGGGAGGTTGATTCTGTAATAAATGGTCAATAAGGTCATCTTCATCAAGCTTCCCCCCTCTTATAATATTATCTAGAGTAAATATTGGGTAGAGGGATGTCTGATAAAATTATTCCTCTTCCTCATCCTCTAACCATAAGGTTAAACCATGTTCAATATAAGTTTGAGGAAGAGGATACAACACAAGTTTTTTTGATACATGTCCATTCTTAATTGGTATGTTCCCAACCCTGCAATTAATGTAGGCATTAGTAGTGCCCATAAAAGGTCTTACCAAGATGAAAGGATAGACATTAAACTTGTTTTTGGGCTACATGAGTAGGAAACCAGTGGGTTACTCTCACGATTCAATGGAGACAATGCCATGCTCAACAACTCTATCAGGGGCTACTGTGGATATGTTTGCAAGCTGCAACGTTGTAGTGCTCTTCCTCAAAGCCCCTTGTAGATTGAGATTCATCATGGTTTCCCTATTAATCACATTGGTTGCATCCAAAAGATCAATCAAGGTATTGGGCACCATAATTCCATATATGTTCACATCCACTATTGAGCTACTAGGATCCAAGTACTTCGAGGGGATTCCTCTTCCCAACATCAGATCAGATAGTTGTCCAACAACATTTATAGTGGGGGTATCTCTTCTTCTTCTCCCAAAAATTTTGAAACAATGTTCCTTAGTAAGATTTTTGTAAATGGGAACCTATTTGATGGCTTAGATAAGGGGTATCTTGACACACAAGTTTTTCAATTATCCCATAAGTTCAGCCTCTTTTGGGGTGTGTTATCTAGGGTGGACTTACCTTTCAGGATAAGGAGGTGTATTGACTAGAGGGGAACTCTTCCTTCTTCAAGCTCTTCAAGTGGAAAAGGTGGTTGATTATCTAGTATCACCCTCCCTGACAACAGGTTGATCTCTTTGATTTCCACAACATAAGAAAGATAAGACGTCTCCCCACTATAAACCTATTGTGTCTACTTATTGTTCAATTTCATATTGGGTTGAGCAGTAATTTGAGGTCGCTTAGGTGGGGTATGGTTAGGGAATTTCGGTTGAGATTGAGGTGGAGGAAGTAGAGAAGGAGGTTGGGTTGTACGAGGCCTCCACCTCTGTGAGGGGTTTCCCCATTGGGAATATTGAGGTGGATATGGCTAGAAAGGAGGGTCATTAGAGAATTTTTGAGGTCTAAAATGGGCCTCCTAAGAAAAAAGTACAACCAAAATAAACATTATAAGACCCAGTAGGATTCAAGATGATGATTTCAACCATGGGGGATGATTCACCATTTTTGGGGTAAAAAAGTAAAAAGACTAAAAATAATAAAATAATAAAACTAATTTTTCAACTTGTATTTTCAACTTATCTCCCTAAGGTTTTACTCAAATTTCATGCAGGAGTACTTGTTGGATGAAAAATTTAATTTTTCATCCAGTGAGTACCCATGTTTCATACTTTTGATGGACGCTGCTACACAAAAAAAGAAAAATACATGAAAAATGTGATTTCAGTCATGTTTTTCATGTATTTCTCATTTTTCGTGTAGCAAGGTCCATTGAAATTATTAAACATGGGTACTCCTTGGATGAGGAATAAAATTATGCATCCAACGACTGTTCCTACTTGAAATTTGAGTAAACCCATATGGAGATAAGTTGAAAATACTAGTTGAAAACGTATATTTTTCTTTTTTCCCTCTAAATTTTGATAATGTAATCTAATATCATTTTATTATTTCCACTATTATTTTATAATTTCTTGAGGAGGCCCATTTTATACCTCAAAATTCCCCTAATGGAGTAGGATGAGGAGGATATTGAGGAATATAAGGCCAATGAGGTGTGGGCCATGATGGATGAGTGGAAGGGTACCAAGGTTAGAAAGGTGCATTATTATTTGGATGTCATGAGGATAATGTGAACCTTGAATTCCCTATTAATATGGTTGAGGACCTTGAGGTCTTATTTGGTTAACGAAACAAATTTTCCTTCAATCGTCTTTTTCCCCTTGGTATACAACCTTCATATCTAACAGATAGGTGCATTTTTCTATTGCATGGTTCTCTTCAAAGACAAAGAGTACACCTATGACATTCAATGGGCACTCATTCCTAGGGTGTCTTTTATTATCTATGGTAGAAGATAGCTAGAAACCTTTCTACTTCCTCTTGCTTCGTTCTAATTTGCATAGTATTTATTTGCAAGGAATAGGTATGTAACATTTCACTCTTAAAATCCTCCAACATATTTTATATCTCATTATTGATGGTTTTTATAGAGGGAAAGGAACATACCAAGCCTTGGCTAGCCATACCCTCTTTATAATATGCATAAAGTGATTCCTTAATACAATTTTGATGTCATCATAAGGCAACTCGTCCATATTTCCTCCAGACAACTTGTTGAGGGTCTCCATTACATCCTCCATCATCCCTCAAAGAATAACTATCTTGAGTGACTCATGATAAGGGGTACAATTGTCCCTCTTATAATTTATATGTAATCTTACCTCATATTCCTCTAGGGATTAATCATGTCTGTTAGCACTCTACCGGGTCTTTGAGGCTGAGAAGAGACCAGTAAAAGTAACCATAGACCAAGCTCTCATGAAGTAGCTAGCCCTACTATGCAAGAGAGGGCTCTCTCCAAGGGATCAAAACCAAGAGGGTTGGATCAATTAGGTTTTAGTTTAGGTATAGTAGCTCTAGGGTTTTTATTGGCTGATTTGCGTGCTAGATGAGTGAATTAGGTCAAAGAGGAAACTAGGTCAGGGAAAAAGGACCAACAATTGAAGAAATATGATGGGGCAAGGTTGGTAGGTACTTTAACACTTTAATAAAGCTTTATGAAGTGAATGGTCACTGGAAAGTTGCTAAAAATAGCATTACATACATGAATTATTTTTAAACTAAATAAATGAAACACATTTATGATGATTCTCCTAAAACAAAGCATTAAAAATGAATTCTACTTATCTCACTTAAGAATAAACCATATTATTGAAATTAAATGATCATGGATAGTAAAAAACATTCACACATATGTAAAAATAAGAAGAAATTATGTCAAAATACATTACCACAGGAATCCCACCAAAATAACTGCAACTATGTCAATAAATTCCTGCCCAAAGTCTGATACAATAGTGTTCTCTAATCAATACAACAACATCCAACCCTTGCAATGAGAAAGGAGGTGGAATATATAGGCCAAAACAAACTTCTCTCACTCTCAGGGGTCGAGTCCCTGACTTTTGGAGCTAATCCCCAAAATACTTAACTGAAAACCCAAAGACTAGGGAGGTCAACAAACTCATCCCTAACTTTGGTGAAATTGATTCATTCATCCACAAATACACTTTTAGCTAATGTATTTACCCTATAGTAACTAAAATTAACTTAATTAAATTTACATCATCAGATTACATCAGTAAAATTCATGAATTATTTGACCAAAATAAGAAAATCTAGAAAATTTGGAAAACATCAACAAACTCAGAAAAGAGGAGCACCTCTGGCAGGAGCGCAATGCCAACTTCAACGTTGATTTTGAGGGACTTCCTAACGTCCAAATTGATCTCATGATAGCTAATTGGAAAGATTATCCTCTTTAGTTTCCATAAATTTCCCTTATTTTACGAAAATGATGATCTTAAGGCCTTCAAAAGTCAAATCTCGCAACATTGGTCCAAAGCGTAGTGCCAAACTAAAAACAGGGGTAGAAAGGTGAAATTTTAGGTGTTTTTGGTCATTTATCCTTGCAATATTGTCCAATTTTTGAGTGAAAATAGTAGAAATTTAATTCATAAGGACTTAAGAATGAAATTTTGGTGGCCATTTTTCATTTGGAATCTCCTAGAAGAAGCACGGTGCACTAGGTGTTGTGCTTTTGATAGGTGGACTGTGTTGAAAACTAGTCAAAATTTGTCAAAATGAGAAAAATATCAAAAGCCCACCCAAGAATTTTCAAAATTGGTCGATAGAGTGCTAATTATGTGCCTCAAAAAATCTGGGAGGCATCAGAAAAAATTTCAAGTTTTCCCTTGTCCTTTTGCTTGGCTAGGGTTTCCTTCAATTTGTCCTTCAACTACTTGTTTTTTTTGTTTCTGATATAATTCCTTGTCTTTTACCTATTGGCCATATTTTCGAGCATGTATTTTTCCTTGTTGGCCTTCCAGAGGAGCTCCTCAAGGTGGAGGTTGAGTTTTTCAAGCCAAACTTCTCTATCATCCTCAATTTCCTTTGTAATTATTTCCTCAAGAGTTAGGTTTTCTGCCTCAATTTTCTCCTTCTCCAATGCCTTTGTAATACCTCTTGTTCTTGGTTTTTTCCTGCTGGATTGATCAAAATCATTGGTGTTTTGCCTCTTAATATTCAGTAGCTCCAATTCCAAGGGTATTTGTTTGTCACTCAACTGCTTTTTCTCTTGCTCAAGGCAGGAGATGGAAACTCTAGTCAAAGTAGGGTGATGTTGAATTGTTTGGACTAACTCACAGAAATCAAAGTAGCCCACATATTTGAAGTAGATGACTATCATGGGTGAGGCCATTAACTCTCTAGTATCATATGGCTCAAGCCTCAAAATCGTCCCTCATTTGTGGGGTTTTCTTTCCTCTCTTTCCTCCTCCATGATGTTTTTTTAATTTTGGAAACCCTAGGGAAGGGGTAGGAAACGGGTGTAGGAAGTAGGTTTAGGGAGTGGGAATGAGTGTAGGAAAAATTATGGAAGTAGAGAAGGGATATAGGGATATTAGGGAAGTGGTAGGGTGTAGAAAAACTTATGGAAATAGGGTACATAACTTTATTACAGGGATAGTGAGGCTTCCTAGGAAATTTGCAGCCTAGGATTAAGGTTTTTGGAAATAGGGCTTGGGAATGAGGGATAAGGTTATGTAGGGATAGGGGGAAGTGTTTAATGGAGAGTGGGGAAGGAAATTAGGTGATAAGGAAAAAAAATTGACATGTAGGAGTTAAACAAAGGTTTGTTTAGCTCAAAAATTCAAATTATGAGTAAAGAGGGTTAACACCATGAATTTGAAATCATGAAGTGAAATGAGGTCATGTAGTGGTAAAACTTACTTTGATTCAGGTGTAGAAACATTCTCTTGCTTTTTGGAATACTTTTATTGAGGTTCAAGAGTTTTGGAAGAATCTGGTAGAAGCGCAACACTCTACACAAGAGTGCAATGCCAAAAAGCAAGGAGCATAGTGCCTCCTTGTATGCCACTTTAGGAGGCCTTCCAAAACTCCACATTGAGATCCTGATAGCTCATTGGAAATATATTTATTTCTTATACACAATGGACCTATCAAGCATGGAAAATGATCAATTATAACCACTCAAATGTCAATTCTCCCAATAATAGTAAAAAAAGTGCATAATGGGGGTGCAAAAAAAGTAGTGTGATCTTGAAGGCCACTTTCGAAGGCGTTCCTGAACTCCAAATTGAGCTCATGATAGTGCATTGTAAATATATTCTAGTATAGTTTTCATTTTACTTATCAATAAATTCATTTAGACAATCAATCAGGGAGACAAATTTATTTTCCCAAGACTACTCCAGAAATGTAGGGAAACAGGGGATTGAGGACTATCTTGTAGATGGATGGGAATGAAGGGGTTAGGGGATGTTTAAATTTTTTGGGAAATTTTTGGGGATAGGGATAGATTTTAAAGAGTGGATGGAGGTGTAATTTATATAAATTAGTAATGTTAAGCTGTCTAAAAGGAAAAAACACATCCCTAACCTAGGAAGGTGTCAAAAATGTAGCAATAGGCTATGGTTTGTAGGAAAGTGAGGGACATGAGAGAAATGGGAATGGGAAAAGGTTAGGTGAGATATATGAAGTGTGGGTGAGAGTTTTATGAAGCTTAGAGATGTGGATAATGATAAAAAAATGTATAGGGATTAGTGTATGGGAATTAAAACACACTCCCAAACCCTAAAATTCTCAAAAATGCAGTGTAGAAGCTTGTGTTGACTTGTTGAGGGTTTTTATTGGATGTTGAAGTGTTTTAGATGCCTTGGTAAGTGAGTGAGAGCTCCCTTTCATTTGAATGGATGAGTAAACGAAATTAAGTGGTTATATATACCTTCTTTGAGTCATTTTCCTTCAATGTAGTGGGATGGCCCACATGTCTTTTCACTTTGGATTTTGAAACCATGTAGCTTAGGAACCTTTTGAGTGCAGCTACTTGGAACTTTGAGTACTTATTACATATTGAAAAACATAAAATTACATATTGAAATTGAAATTATAATTTACAAATTTAACCTTTACATGATGAAATGTGTTGATTATCACTCTCTTACTTGCTGGTCTTTTATGCATGCACATGGTGTTTTGATGGACCTTGAAAATCCTAAGACCCAATGGAAACCTTTACTGAATGAAATTCATGATGAAATGACTGAAATGATGATGAAAACTCATGATTGATGTACACTCAGCAAAGTGGTGAAATGAGCCATCAAGTAATGAAATTTTGAAAAGAGTGAGGTTTGACCTAGATCTACATCCAGTGACCAAATTTTTGCATGATGACCTAATGGAATGAAAAAAAAATTGTAATGAGACCATAAAATGATATGAAAAGAGTTTTTTTTATCATTGGTGGCAAGGTGAAAAAACTGACACTAACATTGGCTCTAACTTGGGGATGATAGCTCCTTGGAGGTGTCAAGAACATCATAGACCAAGTAGCCTACCCATTGGGCATGGAGTCAAAACTCATAAACAAAACTAAATGTTGAAAACTCGATATAATAAACTGACTCAAGACTGACTCAAAACTGAGTGAAAAAGATGCTCAGAATTGAGCTTATTCAAAAAAACCTACTCTAACTAATCCATTCATCACCTAATCATGTGAAATGGAACAACCAATGCAACCATGTAAGCATTATGGCTACTATTTTAGTTCTCTGCAAGTGCTTTCTCATGAGAAAAAAGAGAGAACTACTGAAAGGAAACACCCATGAAAACTTGTAATCAGATTTAATATTAATGAAAATGCAAAGCATGAGCCCACTAGTTGACCTCAAGAATGCTGCAAAAGGATCCTCATAGGAATACATATTAATTTACATCCCATCTAATACATTACTGCTCTGCTCTAGGTAGCCTTCATACCTTGATTTTAAAATTTTCCCAACATCTATGCATTTTTCCCTTGATAACTGCACCAAGTTGGCAAAAGGATCCTGAAACTTGTGAATGACTAATTTTTCCTGATGATCAACAAAAAAACAAGAATCTTATTCATTACTATCCTGATATGATTGCAAAGATTTTTATGAGCTTTTTAATGAAACTTATGATGAATAAGACAATGAAGCTAGGTGTCGGATTGAATTTTTATCATCTTTGCTTTGAAGCTCATAACCAATTAATGGAGAACGAATTTGACTTTATATATCATCCAACACATTAGCTATTGGGTCATGAAAAACTTGAAAAGATTATTGCAACCTATTTTCCATTGGTTCCAATGAGACTGCATGACTTTCTACAAGCTGCTCATCCTTTTCCTTACAGACATTATGAAAATTTTGCTTCAAAAACTGAAATTATTCAAAACATAATGGTAAAAAATTATTTTTCATCATTTCATCATATGTTTCAGCTTCCAACCCTTCGTCTACAATTTGAAATTCAATGGAAATTGGTGACTAAAAATCTAGAGCCGAGGAGGATTCTATGTCGCAAATGATTCTCTCAACCATTTCAGGAAAAGGTTTTTCATTAAAAACTTGCTCAAGAAGCTCATTATCTTCCTCAACCTCAACATCAAAACTGAAAGACTGTTGATTTCTAGTCTTGGGAAAATTTTCTCTCAGAAATTGAAATGAAGCAAAACATAAAGGCAAAGATCCTTCACTTATTTCAATTTTTTTTTCATTTTCCTCATCATTGTCATAATAGATATGCATCAGTTAATTACTACATTTCATTGGCTGAAACTGGGCTTCTTCCTCCCACAAACCAACTTCTGATTTCTCTGTAGAATTAGCTTCAATGTGGAGAACATAATCATAATCATACTGATAAAAATTTGGAAAATCATCAAAAGAAAAAATGTCATCAAACATACACATTAGATCAGCATATTGTTCCTCCAGAGATTGATCTGCAAATCCATTTTCATGATTTCCTATAAATGAATACAAACAACAATCATTTTCTGATCTATGGTAGCTAGAATTAGAAGGATAGTCTTGAAGGCCAACAACTTATTCTTCTCTTGCAATAAGTGATACATGGTAATCTTGAACAACAAATTGATCTGTCATGGTGATATTTTGCATCATTTCCCCTACTGTACTTACCAAAATGCCGAGCTTCAGTTTTGAAGATGTCAAGCATTCTTTCTTTATGTTCTCCCTTTATTTGGCTTTCAATCTTAACCTTTTGACCATAAAATTGGTTTCTACATCTATTTCACTGTTCTACATTTCTTCGAGTTTTCTAATGTCCCTTTCTCTCAATCAAAATTCCATTTCCGGGTCAAAGGCATCTGGGTAGTGTAAGAGGGCTGAACGAAGAGGAAGTTTTATATCAACAGGGATTGAATGGTATACTTGATTGAGCTTAGTTGAAAAGTGTTGCGCTGATTCTCCTAGTTGCCTTTTCAAATTATCATATTCTTATAAAATCAGAAAAGGCTTCCTCTTGATCACCCATTTATCAAGGAATACTTTCACAAATTGACAGAAATAAAAAATACTTGCAACTAGCAAGTTTTTGAACCATTCCTTGGCTTCGCCTTGCAAAGATAGAGTAAATATCTTGATACTAACATCATCCTCATCAACCACAAAAAGGTCAAGAAAATTTTTAAAAGTCTAAATGTGTTTCTCATCGATGATGTTACCATATTCTCCATCAAACCTCAGAAGATATTTGTAATATTTTTCAGGGAAATCATGTAGTATAGGAGTTAAGATGAGTGGTTTGTATCTATCTATAATTTTACGAGGTGTAGGAGTATATACAAAAGTTGTAGGATTAGTCTTGAACTTTTAAGGTACATCAATTTGAAGATGGTCATAATAAGATTCAGAAAAAGGGTCTGTATCAAGATCAAAGGCATACGATGAATTTGAATTTACAACTTTCAAAGGAAAGGACTCTAATGGAGGTCCGTGATCTTTTCTCAAACATAATATATTTTGGAAATTTTTTAGGGAATTCTCAGGAAAAGAGAAGAAATATTTAGTGATAAATAATATGATGTGATTAGAGGAAATTTCAGCCTAAAAGTGGCCTCCTAAGGAAAAGGAATGAAATATTAGTTAAAATAATAAAATAAGAATTGTGAATTTTGGAGGGAAAAGAAGAAAATTATTTTTTCTAATTATATTTTTGGATTATATCCTTATAGGTTTACTATAATTTCAAGTGTATACACTCGTTGGATGTGGAATTAAATTACACATCCAACAAGTACCCTTTATGCATACTTTTGAGAAGACCTAAATTGATAAAAAGTGAAGATACATTAAAAAATCGTTTTCAACACGTTGTTTTAATGTATCTTCACATTTTATCAATGTGAGTCTTCTCAAAAGTATGCATAACGGGTGCTCGTTGTATGTGGAATTTAATATTGCATCCAACGAGTGTCTACACTTTAAATTTGAGTAAACCTATAAGGATATAAGCCAAAAATACAATTAAAAAATTAGTTTTTCTTCTTTCCCTCCAAATATTTTACATGTACCTCTTTTTAAATTTAAAGGATTTTGATTGGTTTACATATTAAGACATGGAAAATATATCAAAATTTCATGGGAACTTTTAGGCTGAAATTTCCTCTAATGCTTGTATGAAAGTCCAAGTTGAATACCTGATCTTCCCATTTTGTCCTTTCATATTTCTTGGCAAGGTTCATCCTCTAATCGAGTCCTTGGATTTGATTTCAAAACTGATTTGGAGTCACAAATTGGATGATTTAAACCCTCATGTGCCTGATCATTGTCCACCATCAGCTATCATATCTAGGGAAGATCTGTCACTGCCATTCCCCAGTATGGTCGTCAATATGTTAGTGCTCTACCAGATCTCCAAGGCTAAGAAGAGACAAGAAAAGGTAACCACAGACCAAGCTCTCACAAAGTAGCTAGCCCTAATAGGTAGGAGAGGGCTCTCTCCAAGGGATCACAACCAAGCGGGCCGGATCAATTATTTTTTAGGCTAGGTATAGTAGCTCTAGGGTTTTGATTGGTTGATTTGGGTGTTGGATGACTGAACTAGGTCAAAGAGGAAACTAGATCAGGGCAAAGGACCAGCAATTGCAGACATCAGATGGGGCCAGGTAGGTAGGTACTTTAACACTTTAAGGAGGTTTGATGAAGTGAATGGTGACTGGTGAGGTGCCAAAAAGACCACGAAATACATGAATTATTTTTAAATTGAAGAAATGAAACACTTTTATGATGATTCTCCCAAAACATAACATTAAAAATGACTTCCTCTTATCTCACTTAAGAATCAACCATATTATAGAAATGACATGATCACGGAAAGTAAAAAAAATGAAAAAATACGTAAACAAAATAAGAAACTATGTTAGAATACATTACCACAGGAATCCCACTAAAATAGCTGCAACTCTATCAATAAATTCCTACCAAAAGTCTGATACAATAGTGTTCCATGATCAATACAACAACATCCAACCCTTTTAGTGAGAAAAGAGGTGGAAGATATAGGCTGACACATACTTCTCCCACTCTCAGGGGTAAAATCCCTAACTTGTGGAGCTAATCCCCAAAATACTAAACTGAAAAGAAGAGACTAGGGAGGTCAACAAACTCATCCTTAACTTTGGTGGAACTGCTTCATCATCTACAAATACACTTTTAGCTAATGTATTTACCCTATAGTAGCTATAAGTAACTTAATTAAATTTAAATCATCAAATTACATTAGTAAAATTCATAAGTTCTTTGACCAAACTAAGAAAACCTGGAAATTTTGGAAAAAATCAACAAACTAGCAAAAGTGTAGTGCCTTTGGAACAAGTGTAGCACCATCTTCAAGGTTGAATTTGAGGAACTTCCTAGAGTCCAAATTGAACTCATGATATATCATTAGAATTTTTCTCCTTTCTAGTGTCCAAAAATGCCCTTGGTTTCTAAAAATTATGAGTTTAGTGCCTCCAAAAGTCAAATCTCCAAACACCGGTCCAAAGTGCAGTGCCAACCAGAAAATAGGGGCAGAAAAGTGATTTTTTAGGTGTTTTTGGCCATTTATCCCTCCCAGATTTTCCAATTTTTGAGTTCCAATAGTCAAAATTGAATGTAGAGGGCCTTTTAAATCCGATTGTGGTGCCCATTTTTCATTTTGAGGCTCATAGAAGAAGAAAAACTCCCTAGGCATTCCGCTTTTGACAAGTGAATTGTGTTGAAAACTCGTCAAAATTTGTCAAAATTCCAAAAATCTCAAAAAAGTCACCCAAAAAATTTCAAAATTAGTGGATAGAGTGTTGATTATGTGCCTCAAAAAATCAGGGTGTCATGAGCAAGAATTTCAAGTTTTCCCTTGTCCTTTTGCATGGCTAGGATTTCCTTCAATTTGTCCTTCAACTACTTGATTTTGATGTTGCTGATCTGATTCTGTAGAAATTATACAAACAATATGTATACCAAAGGATTCAATCCAATCATGCAATATGATAAATCAAGATAATTAATCCTTCTACAAATTAATTTTGGAAAATAAATACGATCGAACAATCACACCAAGTAAAAGAAAGAAGAAAATCAATCCACAACACAGATATTTTTTAGGGAAAGCTTCCTACTAAGAACCCCTCTATCTTCTATTGTATATTCAACCAAGGAATCATGAAATAATACAATTCATTCTTCTCAAAAGAGTCTGTTGCACTCTACCAACTATCTCATAGTGATCCAGACATAGCGAATTTGCAGACTCTTCTCATCCTTCCTTGCTTGCGCAATTCCTCTAGAATTAAATCCATATTATTTAGGAATTTAAGGCTTCCAAAACTACGCAATTCTCATGGGAAACCCTATGGGTGTATTACTGCATGCAGGTAGTTTGCTAATAATACAACTGATAGTTAACATCCCTTTAACCTCTGTCTCAACTGGGTCTTCATCAGAACTAACATGCATGCAACTATTAATAGTAAATCATTAGTTACTTGACATATCACTGCATGTGAATTAAATATGATTTGATTCACTTGACCTCACACTAGTGCAACAATGAGTTACAACTAGTTAAACTAATTTTAACTCAATTAATTGAGTTAATTTATTTCTAATGCATTAAAATAATACACTAACTCCAACTTGGACTCTAAAACAAATAGAATCACTCTACATGCCTCAACAACCAACCTAAACTCGAATTTCATGAGCTAACTGAGTCTATCACACTCAGTTAACTATTACAAGTGATTATGAGATAAGATTACAATTTATTGTCCAACTTAACTAAGGGAAAATTGAATTAGACACACATTTCTTGTTGACTTTTCAACACTCCCTCTCAACAAGAAAGGGATTATTAGCTACCCCGATCCAGCCATTGTGGTATTCAAATTTTCTCTTGGCAAGCGCCTTCGTCAGAATATCTACATCCCGAACCTCTGTGGGAATGTACTAAAGTAACATAATGTATCTCCGAACACAATCTCTGAGATGGTGGTACCAGATGTCAATATGCTTGGACCTGTCATGGAATACTGGATTAACCGAGATTTTTATGCAACTTTGGTTATCACAATGTATCACCATCAGATCCATCTGATGACCAAAAAAAACCAACAAGAATCTTCATCATCTATATGGCCTCACATGCTATGTGACTAGATGCCATGTACTCTTCCTCGGCTGAATTGAGTGCAATTGATATCTGATTCCTACTGCACCAAGAAATTGTTGTCGATCCTATGCTGAATATCCCTCCTGATGTGCTCTTTCTGTCTGATGGACTCCTTGCCTAGTCTACATCGGTGAAGCCTTGAAGCTTCACTCCCTCTTTCCTTCTATACCATAATCCATTCTTTGTAGTTCCCTTGAGATATCTCAAGACATTCTTCCCCAGCTTCCAAAATATCTTGGTCGACTTAACCATAGCTTGACTAAGATGGTTAACTGCGTAGCATATGTCTGGTCATGTGTTCATGAAGTACATGAGTGAACACACAAGCTACCTATAAACAATAGCATCCACTACCTCACTTGAAGTAGTATCCTCCTTCCTCTAGTTTCTTGCAAGAGGAGTCTCCATGGGTTTACAGCTCTCCATGTGAAGCTTACTCAGAATCCCTTTGGCATACTTTTCCTGAAAAAAAAATAGCTCCCCATCATGCTACCATATCTCCAAACCAAGGAAAGAGTGAAGGAGTCCCATGTCCTTCATCTCAAACTATCTTGCAAGATTTTCTTCGCAAGAAGCTATGAGCTTCTCATCACCTGTAAAAATAAGATCATCAACATAAAGTAAAATAATCAAAATCTTACCATCAACCACAATCTGGTACAGGTTCGCATCCGCTTCACTCTTTTTGAACTCCAACCCGATGAAATAGTTGTCAATATTGGAGTACCAAGCACGAGGTGCTTGCTTCAGCCCATACAATTCTCTCTTGAGTCTGCACACATGCAACTCACTCTCAAAGGTCTCAAAACATTTTAGCTTCTTAACGTACACTTCTTCCTCAATAACTCCATTGAGAAATGTAGTATTCACATCCATATGATGTATCTACCACTCCATCAGCGCTGAGAGTGCAAGGATAGATATAATCAATGAGTACCTCAAAATCGGTGCAAAAGCCTCCTCGTAGTCAATCCCCAAAAATTTTGAGAATCCCCGGGCTACAAATATATCCTTGTACTTCTCCACACTCCCATCTACTACCTGATTTTCCTTGTAGATCGATCTAGATGTAACCACTGACTTCCCAACTGGTCTTGGGACAACTTCCCATGCATTTTTCCTAATGATGGAGTCATACTTCTCAACCATGACGTCAACCCAAGTTTCTTTCTGAACTGATTCCTCAAAAGAGAATGGTTCTGTTACAATATACTTGGTAATAAGTTCCATGTATCTAGTAAACATTTTTGGAGAGTGTCTCTATATGTGAAGTTATGTAGGTGCTCCTACATATTCTGCCGCATCAAGTCTCAATCTGTCAGCTTATGTGGTGAACCTCCTACCGGGTTTGGTGGATGGCTCTGCATTAGTGGTTTCTGCCACTCCATGATCCTTTGCATGTGGCTACTACACATATTGAGGTTCATCCTTTGGAACCAATAGTTCCTCATCTACATGATCAATCTCACTCTCAAGGGACAATCACATGGCTTTCTCCTCATCAAATTTTACATCCCATCTAACAATTGTCATCCTGTTGTTCAGAAAATACACCTGATAGTTGTGGGGAGTATCAGTGTACCCCCCAAATATCCCAATCTCATATGTTAGTTGTAGCTTCATTCTAGAATCTTTAGGCACATGGCAATAGACGGATGAGCCAAAGATTTAAAATATGAAACATCAGGTTTCTTACCATAAAAAGCTTCGTATCGTGTACTCATGGAAAGTATCTGATGAGGACTACAGTTCTACAGAAATACGGTTGTGTTCCATGCCTCTACCCATATGTTCAACGGTAGGCTTTGCTCATGTAACATCGCTCGTGCCGCACCCACAATTCTTCTATTATTTCTTTCTGCAACCCCATTCTGTTGTGGTTTATTAGGTGAAAACAACTCTCTCTGAATTCCTTCCTTGGCACAGAAGTTCTTGAATTCATTGGAGATGTACTCACCACCATTGTCACTCCATAGCGCCTTCATATGATTCCCTGTATCTATCTCAACTAGTGCTTTTAACTCACAAAATTTTGAGAATGTCTAATCTTTCTTCTGCATAAAGTAGATCCAACACTTTATAGAAAAATCATTAACAAAAAACACATAATCCATGTGCTTTGCTGTAGAAGCTATAGAAAATGGTCCACACACATCTGAGTGAACTCTCTCAAGGATTTCCGCTGCTTGGTTCTCCTTCTCATGAAAAGTGGACTTTGCATACTTCCCCATGGTACATCCCTTGCATGTGTATATCTGCGCAAGGGTACCCTTTGGAAGCCTCCTAGAAATATGTTGCATGACCTTCAAAGCACCATGGTGTAGATGGCACAATATCATGTGCCATAACTAACCCTCATCCCAGATCACCACTCTCTCTGCTTTACTCATCCATCTTGCGTGACCATCTACATCAAGTTTGTAGAGATTCTTCACACGAATCCCAATCTTCTTAACTTTTCCCATGGCTTTGTGATGAAGGAATTCTTTCCCTTCACTAAAAACCACATCATATCCTCTACCCTCCAACATAGTAACTGAAACTAAACACTTTTTCAAGCCTGGTAGATGCATGCCATATTTCGATAAGAAAGGTTTACCTGAATGTCTCTGGAAAGTAAATTTACCAATCTCGATAGCGTTATACCTCCCACCATCACCCATCTCAATGTGCATATGAGTATCCTTCTCCTCCAAGCTATTAAAGAGTTATTTGTCTCCCGTCATGTGGAAATATGCACCACTATCCAAGTACCACACTGATCTCATCACACTAGACACCATGCATGCGATGAGTGAGAAGTCCAACTCAAACCATGAAGCCAAAGCTTCACCCGCTGCAGATCCTGATGTATTCTTGTTTTTCTTCTTCTTTAGTGGACAATTATTGGCATAATTTCCATGCTCATGATAGTGAAAACATTTCTCTCTAGACATGTCATTTTTCTTGCCTTCCTTTTCGGTCTTAGATTTGGAATAGGATTTCTTTCCCTTTGGATTCTTTTCCTTACCAGCCAAGGTGCAATTTTCATCATCATATACCTCAGATGAGGATCCATCTCTAGTATTCTTCTTGAATTCTTCTTGTACCAAATCCAACAAAGTCGCTCCCAATATGGTAACTTCTCCCTCCCATTGACAGAGTCATGATAACTATGCCAACTCTTGGGAAGGCCTAGAAGTGCTACGCTAGGAAAATCATCATCCACTACAGTAATCTTGACACTTCTAAAATCATCTCGACATTGAATGAACTTGGTCAAATATTTCAGAATAGTGTCGCCTTTCTCCATTTTGATTTTCCTGATGTTGTCGTTCAGTGCCAATTTTTTGTGGTCACTTATGTTCTGAAACAGATCGATCAAAGCCTTCCACATTTCATATGGAGTTACTTTTCCATGGAGACTCGAGACAATGTGGTATCTAACTCCCTCTAATAATATCATTCTCGCCTTTACAACCTTCTTTTTCCAAGCATCAAGAAGAGCAGCGTCTACTACTGCAGGCTTGGGAATATCATTATCAATGAATTCTTTCAGCTGGTTGTCCTCCAGAACTTCCTCCATTATATATTTCCATGAAATATAACTAGAACTTCCCTCGACTTCATATTCCAATATTAAGCCATTGAAAGCCATCTTGATCTGCCTGTCACACCAAAGTATTTTTGCAAATTCGAATGCTATTCAACACAAACTCAATTTCTTCTCCACTATAGTGATTTCCTGCGCTCTGATACCATGTAGAAATTATAAAAACAATATGTATACCATTGGATTCAATCCAGTCATGCCATATGCTAAAGCAAGATACTGAATCCTTGTACAAATTTATTGCAGAAAATAAACATGATCACACAATCACACCAAGTAAAAGAAAGAAGAAAATTAATCTGCAACATAGATATATTTCCTGGGGAAATATTGTTGCTCAAAACCACTCTATCTTCTATTGTATATTCAACTAAGGAATCATGAAACAATACAATGAAATCTTCTCACAGGAGTCGTCTGCACTCTACCAACTGTCTCACACTAATCCAAACAAAATCGACCAACACTTAGCCATTTTCTAGCCTCTTCTCAAACTGGCTTTCTTGTGCAATTCCTCTAGAATTAAATGCCTATTATTTAGGAATTTCAACCTTCCAAAACTATGCAATGCTCATGGGAAATCATATGGGTAGAGCTCTGGAAGAAGTCTGGTAGAAGCACAATTCTCTACATGGGAGCACATTGCCAAACCCAGGAGTGCAGCGCAAGAAAGCCAAGAGTGTAGCACCAAGCCAAGAAGCGTAGTGCCTCCTTGCATACCACTTTTGGAGGCCTTCCCGAACTCCAAATTGAGCTCATGATAGCGCGTTGGAAATATATTTCTGTATGCTACACAATGGACCTATGGAGCACTAAAATTTATCAAGTATAGATCCTCAAAAAAAAATTCTCCTAAGACAGTTCAAAAAGTGCATAATGGGGGTGCAAAAGATGTAGCATGCTCTTACAGAACACTTTTGGAGGCCTTCATGAACTCCAAAATCATCTCATGATAACTCATTGGAAATATCTTCCAATCTAGTTGTCATTCGAATTATCAAGAAAGTCATTTAGACAATATAGTAGGGAGAAACAATTGATTTTCCCAAAACTACTCCAAAAATGTAGGGAAAACAGGGGATTTAGGACTATCTTGTAGAGGGAGGTGAATGAAGGGGTTAGGGGATGTCTAAATTTTTGGGGAAATGTTTGGGGATAGCGATTGATGTTAAATAGGAGGGAGGTGGATTTTATAGAAATGAATAATGGGAATGGGTCTAAAATGGAAAAACACATCCCTAACCTAGGAAGGTGTCAAAATACTAGCAATAGGCTAGGGTTTGTAGGAAAGTGAAGGAAATGAGAGAAATATGCATGGGAAAAGGTTAGGGAAGGTATATGGAGTGTAGGTGAGGGTGTTAAGAGCCTTAGGGAGGTGGAAAATGATAAAAAAAAGGTATAGGTATTAGTGTAGGTGAATTAAAACACAGTCCCAAACCTAAAAATGCCCAAAAACGCAGTGTAGGAGCATGTGTTGACTTGTTGATGGCATTTCTTGGATGCTGAAGTGTTGCAGATTCCTTGGTAAGTGAGTGAGATTTATCTTTCATTTGGATGGATGAGTAAATGAAATTAATTTCTCTTATATACCTTGTTTGAGTCATTTTCCTTCAATGTAGTGGGATGGCCCACATGTCTTTTCACTTTGGCTTTTGAAACCACGTAGCTTAGGAAACTTCTGAGTGCACGTACTTGGAACTTTGAGAACTTATTACATATTGAAAAACATAGAATTAAATATTGAAACTGAAATTAGAATTTGTAAATTTAAGCTTTACATGATGAAATGGGTTTATTATCACTCTGTTACTTGCTGGTCTTTTATGCATGCAGATTGTGTTTTGATGGACCTTGAAAACTGTAAGACCTAGTGGAAACCTTGACTGAATGAACTTCATGATAAAATGATTGAAACGATGGTGAAAACTCATGACTGATGTACACTCTGCAATGTGGTGAAATGAGCTAGCAACTAATGAAATTTTGAAAAGAGAGAGGTTTGAGCTAGATCTACATCCAATGACCAAATTTTTTCATGATGACTTAATGGAATGAAAAAAAATTCATAATGAGACACTAATATGATATGAAAAGATATTTTTTGATCACTGGTGGCAGGATGCAAAAACTAACACTAACAATGTCCAAGGGTTATCCTACAGATTTCTTCCTTTGTTACTTTGGACCTACAATGGTCCTTGTATTTGGCATTTAAGACTTGTTACATTTGGGCCCAAGTAGTGATGTGGTCTCTAGGTAAATTCATAAACCAATTAAAGGTGCATCTTTGAGGGTGGATGGAAATAACTGCACCTTATGTTCATTTGAAGCATATTCATAAGTCCTACAAACAACAATAAACTCAAACAGGGAGGTGTCAGGATCCTCAAAGGTTAGGTCATGGAAGTGTGGAAGGAAAGCAAGGATTATATTCTTCATTTTTCACTCTCCATTGGTTTCTATGATAGGTAGAAGCTCATTGTGACTATTTTCAGCCATGGTTTGGGTAGGTGAGATATGCTCTTCTTCCCCTATAGGCTCTTCAAAAATTTCAGGTTGCTCACCTAAATGGTCTTCTAACTCCCTTGTAGTCAAAGTGGGAAGTTCACAGTTACCAAATAATATTGAAGGTTGACTGCTTGAGGGGTTTGGGGTTTTTGGCAAGAATTTCCCTTGGTTATCCCTACTCCTACAAGTCATGAAATAACTAGTATTTGTTTCCCTGAAATTTCACTTTTTTTTCAAAAAAATAACACTCATGCAAAATAGAAAAAAAAAAGTAACTCTTAAGAATAAAAAACACCTACTTAGACACCTCCATGACAATGACGCCAAAAGGTGATGAGCTCTGGTATTGCACCAAGGATGTCGCAACTCCCAAGGGCTTCTCAACTTAAATTATTAACCTCAGGTTCGTACAAACTTAGAGGTGGTAGTGTTATATTCAAAATAGCTTAGGTTATACTCATGTCACCCTCATTCATGAGATCAGATCAAGTTGTTCAGAGACCACTCCTTCAACTAATTACAAAGATAATTTCCTATGAAAGCATAAATAAACATGATTCTAACTACAAAGGTGAAAATTCCATTATTTAAATGTTAAGCTCTAATTGAAATTGCATGAAAGGAATGGGCTAGTCTACTTGTAAAAGTAAACCATGCTACACTACTTGAACAATTAATTGAATTGATAACCTTCTTGCATGCATCATTTTCCTATTGACACTTTCTTGAAAATGTGGAATCCAATCTTTAACATAACTGGGAAGAAAAATACTATTTCTAATTCTATTTTGTTATATTATGGTTGCACTGAGGAAAGGTTGGGGTTGGAGTGGTCTTAGAGTCTTCCCTAATCACGAAATAAAAACTTGGGGCAAATTATTTAGCTTAAGTATTACAGAGTCAAAGGATGAAGAAAATCTAGTACAAAAAAACAACACTATATGAAAGCTACAGGAGGTGCTACAAGAGGCCCTGTATTGCTATAGGACACCCTACCTTGCTACAGAGGGGGGGTACGAGAGTTTTTTTAGGATAGAAATTGTGTCTTGAAGGAAAAATTATGTGGACGAAGGTAGAAGGAGGTGAATGAAGGGTGTGTGAGACCCTTGGCCAAGCTTAATACCCCTCGGAGGTTTACTTTGCACCAAAGTTGATGCCCACAATGTCCTTCACTTACCCTAGTAGAGTGTATTTGGTGCCAAATTTTGGAAGCAATGTGAGGTGCTTAGGAGGAGGATGGAAGGGTACAAGTGGATGTGGAATGGTGTGCCCACCCTTGCAAATCAACACAATTCATGTAGCTAATCAGGTAGATGCATCAAATGACCGATAATATAGTGAGATAAATTAACATAGAAAACATGAGATGAATTTTATTAAATTTATTCTACCATATAACAAAGCTTTAATTACCAAACCAATGACATTGAATTCTAAGTTGTAGAAAATAGACATGCAAAACGATTACAAACCAACATTTATCTATCTCTAAGAAATCATAAACACATATTTTGTGTTGTTATTTTATATCTTCAGATCACTCTTCCCATAAAGGAGGTGATAGAAAAACCTACAATTACAAGTTTTTATGATATAACATCTAATAAAAGAAATAAATAATTGCAATGCCTTGAACAAGAACAAGGAAGAAATACAAGAGAGGGACAAAAGGCTCTATGTTGGGCCCAAACCCAAGGGCTTTAGCCGTCCAAACTAATTGAAATGTAGACCAATGGTAAACTTCTCATTAAAAGAAAATTATAGTCACATACATCATATGAAGGATAAGAATAATAATATCAAGCACTAAGCTCTTAGTTGATACTCCTAGTTGTGAAAGAAATTGAATCCTAATGAGCCTTTCAGCCTATTTATTTATACAAAAGGAATTGAGGGGAAGCTCCCTTTAAAGGAGGAATGTTCCCCTCCAAAATCTCGAGATTTGTGGATCTCGTTCCCTTTGACCTTGTCATGCACTTGGAGTTCCTCAACTTCTAGTGAATTTGAGTTTTTGGTGAGGAATATTTGATGTCAAGCTGAGTTAGGGAGTTAATGAGGTGGGCATACCCCCTTCTATTCTTTTTTGGTGTCTCCATGAAGCCTGTGCATAGTAAATATATCCAAAAATGCTTCTTTTTCCTACATATTCATCACATTAGGCCATGAAATAATAAAAACACCTTTTAGTCTTCTTACTAAGCATATTATGGTTAAAAGTATGTATTAATTTTGATTTTTAAATAAATGAGTGCACAACATTTGATTTGAAAATGATATTATTGACATAATACATCATCCAACCGCTAATATGAAAATTATTTGAAAGATTTTTCAGTTTCACATCAAAAAAATAACATATTTAATTTAAAAATCATTTATTTGACCGGTTAAGTACATTGCGTGATTTGAGCGCTTCATTGGGTTGATCGTTCGGTTTTGAATCAATTTGAGTGCTTCGTAGGCTACACAGAATTGGATGATTTGTTGTACCAAGAAAATGGTCATTGCAGGAGCTTTTTGTTGTGGAAGATATTTGGGGCACTGCATTCCCTACCATTTTATGGAACACTGAGTTACAATGTAAGCTTTCGCCGTCCCTTTAACCTATATTAACAACTTCACCTTATCGTCAAAGGTAAAAGGATCGAGTGGGATATATCAACGCAGGCCTTGAAACGTCCAGTAGGTTTTTTAGTGAAGGGCCTTCTGAATTGGATGTGGCGAATGATCCAAGTTCTGTAAGAGGGCATGGATCAGAAAGGAGAATTTACTCGTCTCAACACAGTGTTTCATGCAAATTTCAAACAAAAAGAGGAGGGGGCACTGATGGAATAGGTCTCTCATTCTTTCGGCGTTCCTTTCATCAATACCTACCTCAACTGGCATCTCTAGCTATCTCTAAATCATTACCTAACCAACTACGCCAATAAGTTAGTGGTTGCTGGTCTTTCATTATATATGTAATGACACTTTAGCAGAAAATGCGGCTATTATATATGTAATTACGCTCTCGAATCCAACCATGATGCGCTTTAAGGCTCGACTTATTCTGAAATGTCTAGAACTTTTTTCCAAATAATAATGAAGGACGAGAAAGCCATATGAAATGGGAAGAAAGACCAGGTAAGATATCTAGATATTGGTTATCTATGGATGAATCCCTCCCTATCAATAAGATAAAGAGCAGTCATGGGGACCTTTTCAAAGTAGGCTAATGGCTTTGAAACAAATAGACCTCGCATTGAAAATGAAATGACCCACCAAAGAACTCTACTAAAGTAAATTGTTTAGCCGAGCAGGCCCTAAGGACGACACAAGGCCCTAAGGTAAGGACCTCTAACACAAGGCTCATTATCTGTGCGTGTTTTCTGCGAATGAATAAAAAGCGGTCTTTAATTGAATCGGCGTCTCACCATCCATCCTTATTATGGCCCACGCCCATCATACTTCTCTTCCCCCTCCCTACAGAAGGAAGGGAGGTAAGGCAGGGCCGTTCTTAAGGAAGGACAGTCGGCACTACTCAGGGCCTTATTGGATCAAGGGGCAAGGATTCTTTCTGAAGGTACGGCCATCAGTACATCGACTAATTTAGTATAACCAGAGGTTTATGGAAGAGGCACCTCATCACGAAGCCATCCTTATCATTATCCCTATCCCTCCCTGGCCGGTCCGTGGTGCTCTGCTCCATGATGTTGGTAAGAACTGTATCTTGCTGCCTTGCCCTCCCTTAGACATTCATCCCAATCCTTCATGCATGAGCCATGCATGATCTGTTGCCTTCCTTGATGAACTAAGGATTGGCCTTTCAACTACGCCATCTGGTCTACACCACTAACTAAAGTAAGGAGGCAATTCTGAAACTATAGAAAAAGAGATAAATCCCTTCCTTTTCTTGGATTACCTACTAATTTCATCACAGGTACTTCCATTCGTTCCGTAGCACATGAATAGCGCTACCTTCCTTGCCCTCCTTCCTTCACTTTTTTTTTTACCCTAGCCTTTATGTACGGAGCACATCGGAGCCCGGCATGCCCCCCCTCTATTCCCATTCCAGAAAGGTTAGCGAAGGAGTTCTATTATATATGTGTTTATCCAGAGATGAAGATAGAGAGAGATATATTCGAAGGGCTCTGTTTGTTATGCTTTGACTCACTAACTCAGGGTGGGGGATGGAAAGAAGATCCCAACCCTTATATTGATTCCCCTCAAGTCTTGATCTTCAGTAAGGTCTTGTCCTCTATACCGGCTAGTGTCACATCAGTTACGTTCTGGGAGTCTCGCCTGATGCATATTATTACTGACTGACAGATAAAACAAGAACCAAAACAACACATTATTCGCTTACTCTCCGTGTTGCTGGTTTACATTGAAAACATAAAAGGTTAGAGGATATTAGGAGTGCCCAGTGTGGTACTTGCCCTCACGCATCCTCTATAGTTAGGGATCAGCGTATTAGGTCCTTCATTTACTACGTAAGTAGTCGTTTACTACGTCAGTAGATGAAGTGACCTGATGTACATTGAATTAGAATTTGCATAAAGGTGTGAGTTCTCTGTCTTTATTCACTTCTGTGTCTATATCCATTACTTTGTGTTTCATTCAATAGTTCAATGCAAGAAAAATACAAATCACATACACAATGAGACGAAAAAAGACCCTGGAGAACCGGGAAAACTCCAACTGGAAATAGTTTATGCTCGGCTCTTTCTTAGTCTCAGGAAGGAAATAAATATGAAAAAAGCTCTCATAGAGTAGATGTTTATGGGCCAATATCTATTACAATGGATACAAATACCACCTTATCTCTACAATATTCTTCCTCCATGAAAAAACCTGGTGTTGGTTTAAGTCTGCTCCAATATCTCCCCTATCTACAATATACTCTGTCAATTTGGGTGTGGGAACAACCAGTGAGTGAACTATTATTTTACCTAATAATATCCATTACTCCTGGCCAACTTAACCAAACCCCCATATCCCCCATAATAGACTGACCTCATGGATATATTATTAACGCTTGCTCATATACGATATTGTTTAGCAATTAGCATAGAGGAATCAACATAGACACAGTGGAAAGAGGGCATCACACATTTCATCTATCAATTTGGTAGGAACAGAAGCATCATTTAAGAATGGTTTTTATGCCAGAGTGTATCGTTTATAAGCATTATAGTTATTTATCTCTCGTAGATTGATGCTTATAATGCTGTGAAGCAACTCGACGGACTCATCTCAACCAGGAAAGGCTAGGCAAGATGGGGAAGAAGCTGGAATTGGAAGGTACGTTGGGTGAGATGCTGATTCACCTGCAATTGGTGCTTATTCAATTGGATCTACTACTGCTGGATCTCAATCTCTAAAAGTAGAATCTCTATATTGAAAGGCGAAATCTAGCTTTCGTTCTGGAACATCAGAATCTGGGTCTGGGTATAACTCTGGGTCTAGTTCTCGATCTCAAAGGTCGTCTACATCTCCATCACGAAGGTTAGAATATTGATCACGAACTTATGAATCCCTATAATTGGAATCTTCATCTCACCCCTTATTCCTTTCTAAACTTCTATTCGCCTCCCAACAACTGCATAATCCATTGAATCTACTGTTGTTTCATCGACATAAACTATTGTCGGCTATTATTCTGCCTCTGCTACTGGGTATGCTGCTGACTATCAAACTGGTCCTGGAACTGAACGAGGTCAAACTGGTGCTTCAACTCATGCTTCTTACCGTTACCAATGCTTTACCCTTCGCTCACCAAGCTGGTGGTTGTGTAGCAGAAACCATCGCAGGAGCAGCAACATCACTCACATCAGTACTTCACTAGGGGAACTAACTCATCATCTCAAAAAAGGAACAATCACTAATCCTTACAGCTTTATTTCAGAAATCACTAGGCCCAGAGGAGACAAGACAAACCCTTCTATCTTTAGATTTATAAATCCTTAGACCAGGAAGGGAGAAATCCGAAAGCATAGTGGAATCATTACATCTTTAGGTTGTATCGATCAGAATTAGAAGAAATCCTCCGTGATCAAGAGAGGATAATGTCATATATTTTATTTCACGATGCAGGTTGGCATTTTCAACAGTGACTTGTATGCGATGATCTTGTTCCAAATGTTGTAATTAGCACGTCTGAATCACCTAATCGCTAGTAGTATAAATTGTATGATCCATCCTTCTTGAACCAGTAGTTCTAATAGAAGCCGATACCCAGTAGCGAAGGTAGCAGAGCCCGTTCGACCATACACAAACAACTGCTATGATATAGAATATATTATTAGTAACATCTAGTAGGAGCTTACTACTCATGGAGCCTTACGAAAGAATAAGAACCCATTGATTCGGTTTCTTTTATTGAACCCGTTGTTGATCAAGTAGTTTAAGCCCTTTATCCAGTCCAAGTGTAGTAGATTGATATTCTTACTTTCGTAAGCGAGTTCCATATCCAGTCCCACCAACAACAGCATGAGATTCAGTAGTTCCAGATCCTATTAACCAGGGCCCAGCAGAAAATACAGGTACGGAGGCAGGAGGGGAAACATCTCTTGGCGTGGTTCCAAATCCATATTTAAGGACCTCTCCTTGACCTCGTAACCTCGGCCGAGTCCTTATGGGCCTTATATTTGAGAGTTCAGCAGGCTCACCCTTAGGCATCTATCTTTGTAGCAAGGGTAGAGTAATCAAATCAGATATTTCTTAGAGCGATCAACGGAGGAAGACCATTTAGGATATTCGCGCATGTTAGGGATATTCTTCTTGTAGCATGATAGAGGATTTTCATTATGCATGGAAGGACATAGAGGAGATTACTTGTGCATGGAAATACTATCTAATTGGGAAATTAGTTCTTATTTAAAGTTAGGTAGGTGGTTAGTAAAACAAGTAGAACAAGTTACGTATTTCAAGTTCAGTGAACCAAGAAAATATGATTAGTATTTATAGCAAGTCAACCAACAACAACAACTTCCACCAAATATTGACTACTACTGGACATAGACAAAAACTACCAACCACCAGATAGAGGAGTCTTTATAGCTATTGTCATAAGATATAGTCTGTGAAAGCTAAATACCGGATAGAGGCTTTGAGCTTTATGATAGGTTATTTCTTTCAATCGTGGAGATTACGACTGGCTATGATATTCTGTCTTTATCACCACTAGGACTACTTGCAGGTGAGGTTGAAGTATAGAAGATAGTGGAACCAAAAAAAGAGCCATATCAGATTCTTTCTATATCAATCACTAGGAAGGACCATCTAAGATTCTTTCTATTTAAATCACTGGGGAAGATAAATCACTAGGAAAGAAAGGACCATATAAGATTCTTTCTATATCACTGGGACATTCGTCGGGTTCTTTCGCCATCCATGTTACAATCATCAATTACAAATCATCAAAGAGTAGAACACTAAGAGGTGGGAGAAGTAATCACTATACACCTTTATCCATTCATTCTTCAAGTAACTAGGTTGGGGTGTATGAATAGGAGTCCTAGTATTATTACCTACAGTTGACATTGGGGACTAGCTAATAGGTTGGGCTCAACATAAAGTCTCAGAAATATCAAGGTTCATCAACATCAAGACGTATCAATATCAAGTTGGCTAAGTTCACATCCATGTCTCAATCCAAACTAATCCACTATCATTATGAGCTAAGATGAGGGAACACCCTGCATCGTTAGTAAACAGAAGCTAGTATTTCACATAGCGATGAAAGATAGAATTGGAATAGATGAAACTAGTTTGAATAACCCTTACATATCATGTTCATGTACATGATGCAAAATGTATACCTGGGTTGTTGAGCCCGTCATAGTTGTTTTTAAAACCTATACATCCAAGCTTGTGAGGAGAGGAATGCATAGATGTTATTATATACGAAACACCTTGTAACCTGAATGCTTAATTTGAAGAGTCACTATCATGGGAATTTGAATAGTCAAGATCATGGTCCTCTTCTCTTTGGATTGTAGTTGAGATGAAAGACCCTAGAAGGAGGAAATCCCACCTGGTGCTGAGGGTTAAAGACCCAACGTTGTACAAATTGCATCACCTGGTTATTTCTAGTGAACATATAAACTAGCACCTGGTTCTTCATACATACCTAACTTGATCAACTTGAAATGGGAACTCTACCAAGCTTCATACTTGACTCAACCTTATAACTCGTACTAATCTCTTCTACTTAACTTAGGGAACTTGTACTTTCTCTTGCTTTGAATACTGAACATAGGTAAACGAAGGGTTGGTTGCTTTCCCCAATGAACATAGACTACTAGCACCAGGTTTTGCTACATACTTAACAAACGCTACTTGACTGACTTGGTTCCTACTGAACATCTAGAAACGAAGGGTAAGCCGTTTGTTTGATACTATACTCTACTAGAAATGGTAAGCAGTCCTTGTCTGATTACAGACAAGCGATATAAATTCCTTTCCCTAGGAAGCGCAAGACCTCTGGACCTTGACTCATCAACTTGCTGACGACTTGATCTCTACTAGAATCTGAATAGTGTTGCTAAGATAATAATCCAACATAAAGCTCAAGTTGTTGTATAGGGTATCTAGATAAGAAATGTATCCGGTGGTCTCCTTTTCGTATCCGGTTTCAAATCTATGCTAAGCGAAGAATCAATCCTCCTCTGCCCGCTCTATGTTGTTTCTAATCTATCGTATCCAAGCCAAGTTATACAAATAAGAAATCCCTATCCAAGCTTTAACATACTATTTATCTCCGTCATCTAAGTAAAGAATAGATCCCCTGCCTGCTTCTCCTCTTCCTCTCTCTATCTGAGTATGAAATGTATAAGTAACTCATCATACATAGGTACAAGCCATCAATGCATAGGGACTCCCAAGCAATACCAACTAAAGGATCTATAGAAGTTCAACCTTATTGATAGCCACAATGAAAAGGTAGTTCTAGATAGTTGCAATGAGAGGTTAGTTGGAGGTTTCCCTGTCTGACTAAAGAGGGTAGTTAGTGCTTAGTTCTAAGGATCATGTTTTCCTTGGTTTATTCTGGATGTACAATGCAATTTCGGTAGTAATATTCCATTTCAGCTGGAAAATGCAGTCCGATGTTTGGGGTAGTATAAGTGATCAAGGAGTGGTAACTCATATTACGGGAGGAAACTTTGCACAAAGTTCCATTACGATTAACGGGTGGCTCCGTGACTTTCTATGGGCACAAGCCTCGCAAGTGATCCAATCTTATGGTTCTTCATTATCTGCATATGGTCTTTTATTTTTAGGTACTCATTTTGTTTGGGCCTTCAGTTTAATGTTCTTATTCAGCGGCCGTGGGTATTGGCAAGAACTCATTGAATCTATTGTTTGGGCCCATAACAAATTGAAGGTTGCTCCTGCTATCCAGCCTAGAGCCTTGAGCATTGTACAGGGACGTGCTGTAGGAGTAGCTCATTACCTTCTGGGTGGAATCGTCACAACATGGGCGTTCTTCCTGGCAAGAATTATTGCAGTAGGATAATGGCTAGGAGGATTTGAAAAGCATTATGGCATCAATATTTCCAAAGTTCAGCCAAGGCTTGGCCCAGGACCCAACTACTCGTCGTATTTGGTTCGGTATTGCGACCGCACATGACTTTGAGAGTCATGATGATATTACCGAAGAACGCCTTTATCATAAAATTTTTGCTTCCCACTTTGGTCAGTTGGCAATAATCTTTCTGTGGACCTCAGGTAATTTGTTCCATGTGGCTTGGCAAGGCAATTTTGAAGCATGGGTACGCGATCCCTTACATGTAAGACCCATTGCTCATGCAATTTGGGATCCTCATTTTGGTCAACCAGCTATAGAAGCTTTTACCCGAGGAGGTGCTCCCGGTCCGGTCAATATTGCTTATTCCGGTGTTTATCGGTGGTGGTATACAATTGGCTTACGCACTAACGAAGATCTTTATGCTGGAGCTCTTTTCTTGCTATTTCTTTCTGTCATCTTTTTAATAGCGGGTAGGTTACATTTACAACCTAAATGGAGACCAAGTGTTTCATGGTTCAAAAATGCCGAATCCCGTCTCAATCATCATTTGTCGGGACTCTTCGGAGTCAGTTCTCTAGCTTGGACAGGGCATTTAGTTCATGTCGCTATTCCTGAATCAAGGGGAGTGCACGTCAGATGGGACAATTTTTTGGATGAATTACCGCATCCCCAAGGGTTAGAACCGTTTTTCACAGGTCAGTGGAATCTTTATGCTCAAAATCCTGATTCTAGTAGTTACTTATTCGGTACCTCCCAAGGGGCGGGAACTGCTATTCTAACTCTTCTCGGAGGATTCCATCCACAAACTCAAAGTTTATGGCTGACTGATATGGCTCATCATCATTTAGCTATTGCATTTGTTTTTCAATTGCTGGTCATATGTATAGAACCAACTTTGGGATTGGTCACAGTATGGAAGATATTTTGGAGGCACATGTTCCTCCAGGAGGCCTATTAGGACGCGGACATAAGGGTCTTTATAACACAATTAATAATTCTCTTCATTTTCAATTGGGTCTTGCTTTAGCTTCTTTGGGAAAACGATTGATTTCTATCACTAGGCCGGCTAAAAAGCTGCAACATAAAATAGCTAACACAGGCGCTGTGGAAAGATAGGTCTTTAGATCTTGCATTGTAAATTCGCCTTATTGATCATAATGTGTAAGTGATTCGATCGTATCAATAGTTATGAATCCTAGGAAAAACTCGGAACTGATTAATATATGGATAATGTGATCCGGGCTGTGGTCCTATTTATAGAATAGGAAAAAGATGTTTCATCACCATAATGAATAGTGATCTTCTAGATAATAGACCCTACATGCATGTATAAAGTCTTTTCACTCACGAGAACGAAGAGAAATGAAGGTGGGAAAATGTGGGAAACAGATTTCGAATTCTATAAAATAAAATTGTCTAATGATTAGAAGGGATGTAGCGCAGCTTGGTAGCGTGTTTGTTTTGGGCACAAAATGTCGCAGGTTCAAATCCTGTCATCCCTACCTTTCCCTTCTTTTCTATGGAAAGAAAGGAACGAAAGATCATTTGATATCGATTCGACGGGAACATCAAATAATTGAATCATATCAGATGCAAAAGTATTTGACTCTAAGAGTATAAACAAAATGTATTTTCCTTTATCTACGAATATGAAAGAAAGCGCTCTTAGTTCAGTTCGGTAGAACGTAGGTCTCCAAAACCTGATGCCGTAGGTTCAAATCCTACAGAGCGTGATTCTGTTTCTATCAAATCCAACCCTCTAAATTATCGAGAATTCATTCCAACTGGAACGAGCAATGGAATCTGACCTCCCAGGAAAAGTAGGAGGCCAATGAAATTGGAGGATATTCCAGGATCAAATATCCAATTGATCACCACGTCGGTATTGTGAATATGCGGTTACGAATAATCCGGCCAAAGTTATAGGAATTAGACCTAACACAATTCCGGATGGCAAAGCCTCAATCATTTCGATTCTACGGAATAAGTAGGGATAATAGCTATACTGGATAGTACCCTGAATTTGCTATGAATCTCAATGATCAGAAATTGATATAGAGAGAATAAACGAAATTATTGAAATTGAAATAGTGAACTGAGAGGGATTATCATATCAACGAATAAGGAAACCTATTATCCCTTATGAAAATATTTCATCTGAATAATATTCGAAAATAAAGATTCCATTTTATTGAACATATGAATTCTTATCACGGAGAGAGAATAGACTGCGTAAAAGCCTATAAGTCATTATATATAACATCTACCGATGATATATTAATCCATATAATCAAAAAGGCTTTTTTAATCAATATAAATGGATTAATATATGAAACGAATTATATACAAAGTAAACATGTTCGAAAAAATCCTCCCCTTGGTGGGAACAAAAATTTCATCGTTCTACGCCGGGGTACATTCTTTACTCAAACAACTCCGATTAGTGAACCTGTTCGATCCTATTTTCTCTCATATTTCTATACAAATGGACCAATCGGATCCACTCTATCTGGAGATCTAATGGACAGAAGTAGTTAACCGATCTTAAATCTTGTTACCAAGCTCTTTTTACTAAGAAATATGATTTGCTTCTACCATACATATCAAGTCATGCGTTGGTACGATACTTAGAAACTATTCTGTCTGATTGGACGGTGATTTAATGATGACCCTCCATGGATTCACCTATATAAGCTGCAGCTAGAGTTGCAAAGATCAGAGCTTGAATACCGCTCGTAAATAATCCCAGGAACATTACGGGTATAGGAACTACTAAAGGTACCGGAGAAACAAGAACGGCAACTACCAATTCGTCAGCTAATATATTTCCAAAAAGTCGAGACATAATTTTGCCGCTCGTAAATAATCCCGAGAACATTACGGGTATAGGAACTACTAATGGTCACAGGAGAAACAAGAAGCAGCCTTTGATTAAAATCGACTAATATATTTCCAAAAAGTCGATTAGAAGACATAATTTTGTTGTATAAGAACGACGAGATATATGAGGAACAAGATTACAAGACAACATTAATTCATAAGTATATGACAAAATTTGAAGTAACAGGTATGTCGATAGGTTGGTTTTTGAATTATTTTACTAAATTCAGGTTTTGGTTAGATTTAGTTGTGAAAATCAATGGTGAATATGTAAAAGGAAACACCTTTTACTAGAGGAGAATTGAAACGCTTTCTCATCTATTAAAGTGTGTTTATTTTGTGTTAATAAAGGGTTGATGTTTGTAGTTCTCTATGCATCGTACAAAAGAGAAATCAAATCAGGAAGGAAAAAGAAAAATATCGGGGATATGTACATGTTATTCGCTTAGGAAAACAACTTTGAAATTGAAATTCTTATTCTTGTACATGTTATTACCTTTACAACTTCAAAATGAAATTATTAAGTCATTTCTGTAGTTGGATTCGATTTTGTGGGTTTCAATCTCTTGAATGAATTTTTAAATTAAGAAATAAAAGGACTTCTGATGTGATGTTAGAGTGGAGGGATTTGATAGCTTTTCTTTATCCATTTGTTATCTCTCTTTGCGTTCATAACTTTCTAAACCATTTGACTTGCTTCTGAAAGTATGTAACCACGTACCACTTGTTTAATATTTTTATCATATTGAATTTAGGGTTTTATATTTAACTAACCAAAGATGCATGATATTAGAACCTCAATTTTTGTAACACCACATTATATCAACTCAATTAACTTTTATATATTGCATTAAATTTTGTTTAATGCCACATTGGGTTGCATAATAACCCCTCTTGAATTTTCGTATTAAATATTTCTGAGAATTTTTATTTAATGCTACCTATAATATCTTTCATACGGTTACATAAGCTATTAATTTTTTGATATGCAATGTTTGTTTTATTTTATAGTATGATTTTAAAAAAAATAATTTATTATTAATATTCATATATTTAGATATTTTATCTGATTTTTTTTAAACTCATCCATAACCTAATTATACATTATACATTGAAATAATTTTCATCTTTTAAATTGCTAAAATAAATTAGCATTTGTTTGAACATTTTAAAATATTATTTTCTTAAATATAAATCTAATAGTTATTATTGTATTTTTTTTTAACATTACCTAATGCATATGAGTACCTTATTAATAGTTTCTTATTAAGCTGATAGGCCTGGTATATATTGGAATTGAGCCATTGCTAGAATAACCAAACCATTTTTTCGAAATTCGGTTTGGTAAAGAAAATTGTCTGTTGGAGAACCGCATTTACATAATCCTGATCTGGCAGAAGAATCTCTGCCATAAGTGTGCTAGAACGGGGCTGAGAACTATTTGATGTTTCACTGATTTCTTCATTGTTGTGCGTGATAACCCTTTTGCGTTCACTTCGAAACTGATCATAAGGTTTGGTGCGCATGACTATTATATACTTGTTTCTTACATTTGAATTTCTTGAACACTGTTGTCCTAAATAATCATATGATTTCGATGTCGTTGCTTCAAATAACACCAAACTACTATAAATGATTCATATTTGACTCCACATTCTCATATATTAGACTAGACCAAGAGGTCAACGACCTCGCACAAAGCATGCATCTCTCAATCCGGACTCATGCTTTTGGGCGCATGTAGAGGAGACTTAGAAAGACCTGGAAAATCTAAAATAAGGCCAACACTAAAGCCTACAAAACCTTGAAAAGTTTGAAGAGTATGTGACTGGAAAATTGAAAATTTTGAAAAGTATATGGCGGAGAGGGAAAAGAATCTAAGCATTTCTTCAGATGTTTTCTTGGAAGGACTTGGAAGGATGTAGGTTTATGATCTGGTGAGAAGAATGGAAAGAACATAAGATAAATCAATCCCCTGACTCTAGTTGTCCTTTACATAAGAAAATGGAAAATTTAAATGGCTGAATTTGGGGTATCTAAATGGAAAAGTTGTTTTCTAACATGATTTTTTCTAATTAAGTTGTTAGTTTTGTCACTTGATCTTCTTCCAATTAGGTTTCTTGTTTTTTAAGATTCAAGAAGAGGGTTTGCTTCTAAATAGATTGCTTTTTTTTTTAAGGTGATGATGCAATATTTTTATCATTAAAAGGTGAAGGACTTCCTTCATTTTTTCTTCTGGTTTTGTGAAGAAAAGGACCTTCTTCGAAATCAGTGGTTTATTTGTTTATGAGATATAATTTTATTTATTTATTTAAATTAGCATAATGGCAACCTATTTTTATGGCTAGAGGGATCTATGGAGAATTGAAACTTCTTTTCTCTATGTAAAATCTGTTTTGGATGTTTAATAAATATGTTTCCCCGTGTATTTAACATTTATTGTTGAGAGAAAATAAATTTTGTCTTATATTGGAATATGAAATTAATATGGTTATAGATTTATAGGGTGGTGTTTTCACTTTTACATTTAAGATAATTGAGCATTGAGAGTTGTGTTGGTGAATATATTAGATTAGTATTTATTCATTATACATAATAGAGCTTGAGTGGGCCGAATGGTTAAGAACATTTGTTTCGTCTTAAGAGGTCATACATTCAAAACGAGAAGAGGGTAGAGCATGTATGCCTTTGTAGACATAGTAGTCAGTGAAATCATCACGCGGTGGGTCCCTTGTCCCACAAACAAGGGAGTCTCATACACCAATTTGGTGTCTGGCCGGTGGGTCCCTTGTCCCACAAAGAAGTGGTCTCATACACCAATTCGGTGTGACATAACCTTAAAATTAGATAATACTAATAATAATAATATAAAATGACATGAGAGTAGACATTTTACATTTTTAATGGAAATTTTATAGTGATATCAATAAAAGAAAAATAGTAGATTGTACTATAATTTATAGTTTAAAGTTTTTATAATAATATTATGACAACCATATTGCTATAGTTTATGTAGTAGATATGTGTCTATGTCTATCAACATTTATCAACTATATTTACTAATATTGTTGTGCTAGTTTTTATAATTTTGGTGGGTCCCTTACCCACAAACAAGGGAGTCTTATACACCAATTTGATGTGACATAACCTTCAAATTGGATAATAATAATAATAATAATAATAATAATAATATAAGATGACCTAAGAGTAGACATTTTACATTTTTAATGGAAATTTTATAATGATAATAATAAAAGAAAAATAGTAAATTATACAATAATTTATAGTTTAAAGTTATTATAATAATATTATGACAACCATATTACCATAGTTTATGTAGTTGATATATGTCTATGTCTATCAACATATATCAACTATATTTACTAATATGGTTGTGCTAGTTTTTATTATTTTGAATTGTGACTTTTTGCATGTAATATTTTAGTAAAAACAAATTTTAACATTTATTTATTAATATTTATAAGAAATTTTCAAATCAAAATATTGCTATTTTTTATTATTAATAAATTTTATTTTTAAAAGTTAAACTCAATGTTTAATAAATTTATTTTAAAATTATGTATTTGAAATTCTTTGTGCATAAATAATTAACATTAATTTTTTTGAAAAATAATTAATATTAAAAACATCGTCATTGAAATTTATTTTCAGAAATATAAATAAAAAAAATGTTCTCCAATATAACAAGTTCATCTTAAAAAAGAAAATTCGTTGCATACATAAATGATACGTTTGCATGTTTTATAATTACCAAATAGCAATTTATAGAGGGGCCACACAAATATCAAGTTATCTTTTATTATTTTTTTAACCTATAAAACAAATTAAAAAATAAAAATATACTAATTTTTCTTTAAAGTATTGGTACAAAATTTGAAATATAATAATAATAATAATAATAATAATGAATATAGTATCTCATTATGAAGGTTTTCCAGGTGATATTCAATTAAGCTACATTATGGGTATTTTATTTAATAAATATTAACATATATTATTTTGTTTTTATTATTGTATATAAATAATTATATATAATGTTTTTTTTGCATACATTAATTTTATTTGTATAATTATTTTAAAGTATATATATGATGATGATTATTAATGTTTTTTATTCATTAGAGGAAATTTTATTGAAAATTTTCGTGGTAATACACTTTGAGTGGGTCTAATGGTTAAGAGCATGTGTTTTCTCCTAAGAGGTCATAGGTTCAAAACCAGAGGGGGGTAGAGTATGTATGCTTTCGTAAACTTAGCAGTCAAATCGATGCACAAAGTTGGGTCAGTGGTCACATTAGCAAGGGTGTCTGGATTAGCTGTGATCTTAAAGTTGGATAATAATAATAATAATAATAATAATAATAGTAATAATTTTTAAAGTTTTAGGTTCGAGGTTCAACTCCCCATGTTATACCATCTGGGTTATGGGTAGACATGTTTATGGGTTTACCTAGATGTTATAGTGGTAATGATCATAATCAACCCCATGTCATGTGAGTACGAACCCAACCCTGTTGCCAATTCCTCCAGACAAATAAAAAATACCTATATGATCTATGACCTTAAGAAGGTAAGATATTAATCAAAGTTCTTTAACATTTTATTTCTACGGTCAAAAGGAAGTGAGAGAAGCATTCCAAGATCACCATAGTATTGCTAAGTTAAAAGGTCAAAAAGGTTGGTATTGTGACAAATATTTTGAAAAATAGATCGAATGTGAGCATAAGATGGAAAATTTAAGAAAAAATGGTTTTCATCTTCAACCTTCTTATGATCACATAAGAGACAAACTCTTTCATGCCATTGCGTTTTGGGAATTGGCCAATTTCCACTTCCACTATGAAACTCACATGTGAGAATTAGTTCTTATCTCATCAATGTTCATTTTATTTTTAATGCTAGTCAAGACATAAAGTTAATTTTGGTTTTCGAGATTGGGGTTGATCACCTCCTTATAATATTACAATTTATTTTTTCCTTCTAACTCTTCATTGCATCACAATTTTTCCTCAAATTTTTAAGTAATAATATTTTTAATACTATCCATATTCTACGAGATGATCTCCTCCTTTATTCCCCAAAGGACTGGCCAATATTGGGTATCCTTATTCCGCCCTCACTTGAGCTCAGGTGTTGGTGTTTCGATAAAACTAGAAGCAAGTGTAGGAAACATCTTGGCATCCTTGTTGTATAACTTCTTATACAAAAGATACCTAGTCATTGCCACCCTTTTAATGGTTGGAATGATTTCTTTAATCGAAAGTATATGGTAGGGAGTATTTCCTTAATCTTGAGGTTGTATGTTATTAATTTCTTTTGGATTTTTGAAACTTCCTCCACAACTCTCTAGATATACTACAACACCAAACCTCACATACTTATAAAATAACATGAGTGACGAGAGTTGCATAGAGGAGCTTTTTCTTTATCCCATAGCCAAATATTTTCTTACTTACATTTTTTTTCAAGCCCATGGTAAAATTCCGAACCTTTATTTATCATTTTTTCAATGCTGTGACTCTAAGTGAGATTTTTATGGATGTCAATTCCTAAATATTTGTATGAAGGAACTTCCTCGAAGAAGTTGTTGTAAAAAATGAAATTATCGTAGGATATTTTTTGGATTTATTTATCATGAAATTAGGTTTTTTTGATATTAACAATCATACCCCTACTGGAGGAAAAAAACTAGTAGGATTATAAGTTTCTTTCCAAAATCATAATGGGTCCTTACCAAAAGAACAGTATCGTTAGAATAAAGGAGAATCAATATGACGATTATTACTAGTGAGTGTGGATCCAACACAACCTTCATGTTCCAAACATTATTATAGCTTATCAATATATATGCCAAAAAATGTAGGGGATAAGTGAAACCCTTGCTTAACTCCAATATTGCATTTGATTTCTTCTTATCAACACTTAGTGGTCCTAAGTTTGGAAATAACATTCTCGCACAACCTTGTCACAACAACCCTCAACTCAAGAAACCATTATTTGTTCTATTCTCTTCCATAGATTTATTCTAGAATCAGCATCAAAATATTTTATAAACTCAACAAAAGAATCGAAGAGATTAATTTTATTGTTGTTGCGTTCTGCTATAATCATCCTCAAAGCAGCATCTAATAAACCCAAATTTTGCTTTTGTTCTTTACCATGGCTTCTAAGCCAATGGTTAATATTTTTTGCAAAATAAGCTTATACAGCTTCGATAAAATGTGGCTAATCGTAATTGTTCTATAATTAGAGGGAATAATTTTATCCCCACTCTTAAATATAGTGAAATCAGGCTCTGTTTCGAAGGCCTAAGGAAGCCTTAATTCATTGTTGAATTAAAGAGCTTGTGTACCTGCAAGATAACAATAGGTTCACCCATTTTAAAATTTTCAGCTTGGTAGACTTCATGTCCTTGGATTTCCCATTAGCAAGCTTCTTAACCTCAAAATCAATGTCTTCGAAAGAAAATATATCATCTTTTATAGGGGAATTAGAAATGGTGTCCATGGCGTTAGGGACAGAAAGCTTTTAAAGGTAAATATTCCAATTCTTCAAGGAAATCAAATGATTTTCTTTAGTTTTATGAATTAGAATTTTCCCCCAGAAATTTCTACAATTAAACTTAGATATTTTCAGTGATGATGATAATGATAATAGATAAAATCCACATTTTCTCCTTAAATTTTTATATAATAATATTTTTAATATTATCCTTATTCAATAAAACATTTTTTTATTTATTCCTTGGTGGTTTAGTCAAGATTGGGCATCATTATGCCAACCCTCATTGAATTGAAGGAGGTTTGGATGGAATGTGAGGAAATTTTAAAAAGACTCTTGCATTTTGTAACAACCCTGGTTAAACACCCATGTAAAATATATAAGACCAAGGTCATGGGACATGTATTCCAAGCTAAATGGTGGGGAAAACATCCTAACGAGTGTTCATTTTGGTTGTTTTGGCTAAAGGAAATTTGCAAAGGATTTGGAAAGGAAAACTGGCATTTATTGGAATTTATTTATGAAAATAATGAAAAATAGGAGAAAAGGGAGGTGAAATGTCAAACGTTTCATGTGAGGAGGAAAATGAAGGAAAAATATGGAAAATGAAGAAAAAATAGGCCTCATTGATAAACGACTTCTAAGGATGAGTTGGAAATATTTTTCTCACACTTATGGCTCTCATTGTATTCTCCCCCTCTCTCTCTCATACATAGAGCTTCTTGAAGCATTCCTTTAGGAGTTTGGCATAATTTGGATTTGGAGAAAGAAGGGAAAGGAAAGAGCATGAAATCACAGGAGGACATTGGGATGAGTAGCTACAATGTATTTTGATTGCAAGTATTGAGCTGCTTGTATGTTTTCCTTACTAGTTTTTGCATGCATGGTGTATGCATGTCATTTCTTGGTCATGAGTTTTCATTAGGATGGAGAATTTCCTCGATTGAAAGTGGATTTACTAGCATTTCCATTTCTTGGATAGCCATGGTGTTGTGGGTTCACTTTCATTGCATGTTTTCTAGTCGGTTATAATGTTCCTGTAGTTGTGGGTTGAGTTATTAGTTCCTGGAAGCCTTAGTTGGGAAAACTCTCTGGAAGCTTGACAGACAGTTGTGAGTTGAGTTACTAGTCCTAGAAAACTTGGTTGGACAAACACTCTGGAATCCCTTGGTGGGTTGATTTACTAATCCTAGAAGCCCTAGTTGGAAAAATGCTCTAGAATCCCTATAACATTTTGGGTTGAGTTACTAGTCCTCGAAGCCCTAGTTGGAAAAAATGCTCTAGAGCCTTGTAAAATCTTGGGTAGATACCAATCTGTAATGGCTGTGATGTCTAACCATGAGGTGGAATAATTGGTTGAGGGTTGAGGTGGTTTGACCTCTGGAATACCTAGTTTAGTTCTGATGGATTTGATTTATGATATCCCCCATTCATGCTTGGAATATGGCATGTGGGTGACTATCTGAAGAGAGATATGGCTCAGCCATGTTTATGGTCGGGTGGAACGTGGAAGTCCCAGACTTGTTTGCATTTTAATTATGGCAATAGCAACTATTTTTCCCTTGTATTGATGGGTAAATATGCTTGTTGTTCAGTGGCTTACATCATTGTTATGTGTTTTTCATTTCTGTTTCTTGTATGTTGGTTATGATTGAGTTTTATGATGGTGATTAAGTATGGCTCTCATCATGTTTTGATTTTTAATTGAATGAAAATTGTATCTATGCCTAAATAGAATATAATGTAGTTAATGTGATGTAGAAAAAATTCTTCTTAGTGATTCTCACATAAGTATGAGACCCCTATGCTCAAATATGTTATTTAAACCTATATATTACATATGTTTGATATGTTTGACGAAATTTCTGTCATGGATAGGAGGGGTTTAGTCTAGTCCTTGTCATGGTTTTTGAAAATACATCATTGTTTCATTGTTATATTTCATGTTTGAGCTTATCATTGAGTTATGGGAAGTGGCATGGGCTTTAGGCCTAAGAAAGTGCCTTAAATCTTGTGGACATAGACACAAGTAGCTACAATTTAGTCCCTAGACGCATGCATGCCAATGTCATGGGAGCTTTCAGGGCCTCCCAGATGCACCCATGACTATACTATGGGAGCATCCAAGGGTTAAGTGTGTTAAAAAATCAGTGGGACCCAGGGACTAGTTACCTGAGTGGTTGCGATGGTTCCTGGGAGTCTTGTTGCTGAAGTGGAAGGTATGTATGATGTGTTTCCATTGAGTCCACTTCCTTAAGGTCACTTAGGAGGTTGAATCTAATCACAGTAGCCTCTCGTCACATGCTTACCCTGATTGGTTGGTTACTTGGGTAGATATGGGAGGACGGTGTTATAGAATGGTATCAGAGCATGGTTCACCCCTTCAACTGGATGGGCAGTGTGCCTTGGTCATGCATTCATGTTGGTTTCATGTGTGTTAATCATCCTTGTGGTCTATATTCTTATTGCATATGCATGGTGTCATTCATGGCTGTAGTGATCCCTCCATGTGAAAAAGGATGTTGTTTTTGTATAGTGTGTCGTCATGAGTGTATGATAAGTTATGTATTATGATGTGCTTGTCATGCATACATGTCAGTTTCATATGTGTTTTGTATGTTGGTGGACTATGTGCTTGTTGTGTATGCATGGTCGTGGTAATTATTGCAGTTGTGTCACCATGTAGAATTTGATGGTGTTATTGTTGGAAGTGATCATCATGAGTGCATATCGATTATGCATTTATCATGCATGCCGGTGTCTATATGTTTTTATGCATGCATTTTCATGGTTAAGTTTTTTTTCCATGAGGTCATGCTATGCATTTTAGATCATCATGTTGTTTTTGATATGTTATGATAATAACGTGTTGGCTGAGATAGAGCAGGAGATGCATATCATCAGAGTGAAGTTGTGACACTAGATTTTGGGGTAAGAGCATATCGTGATATAAGTATTATATGTTTGGCATGCAGGTATGTTGGTTAATGTTTGTTATAAGCATTAAGGTTATATACATGTTTGTCATCTTATTCTTGTTGCAGTTACATGTATGAGAAATGCTAGTTGATTATTATAGTTATATGCATTATGGTTATGTGTATGCCTTTCATTCTATTGATGTTATGGTCACATACATGATAGATCCTAGTCAAATAGTGTGATCATATGTACATGGGTTAACTAGTCATGGACATTATTAACTTGATGATTATGTCATACGTTTTTGTTGAGTATGTTATATGTTAAATTTTGTTGGTATATGTTAGTTAACTTGATTTTTAGGGTTATTTCATTAATATCTTAATGTTATATGTATCATGTTGGTTTGTATTGACTTATACAGATGGTTAGGGTTATTACATTCATGTATGAGCTGATATCTTTGTGATATTGTATTGTACTAATCTAGATTGATTGTGCATATGTGATTGTTATGCATGAATGAAATTTTTTTATGAGCTTATGATGTGAGCATGTTAGCTAGTTACTTTCATGAATATAATGACCTTATCTATGTTCGAGTTGATGTGTTGTGAAGTTATATCGTGTTAATATAGATTAGTTTTGTAGATATATTAAGGTATGAGCTTTCTTATGTTGTATATTTTATGTTGCGGTGTTTGGTATGTATTATTTCATCTAGATTATTTATCTAACATGATACATTTATAGTTCTTCTGAACGTTTGATTAATTAAATGATATGATCATGTCTATATAATATTGCATGAAGTAATGATCTTGTTTTAAGATGATTGTAATAGCACATATGCATTGATATGGTTGATATGTAATTGAGTATAAATAGGTGATATTTGTAGCATGATGTATTATGAATAATGACTGTGAGTTAATTGTTGATTATGACATGGTTCTTAGAATTAGTAAAGGTTGGTTCCAAATTGATAGATATTTTTTCTTGATCTTTGAAACATGTGGCTGGAATGTGTGTTCACTTACAAGGCAGTGTGTTAGGAACTACAAGGTAAGGTAACTAGCATGTTTTTATGTGCACTGAAAGTTATATGTTTATGGTAGTACGATGAGGGAGATTGTATGGCAAAAGAGACCAGTATGAAATATTGAAGAAGGATCAGGTTGAGCTTTCCCTAGAAAGCACTGGGAACCATTGGGATTGAGTCATGGTGTTGTTTTTTGTCTTTTGCATTTGGTATTTTATGATTTTATTGCGCTTGATTTGCAGTTTGTTTATGTCTGGTGCAAGGCTTTGCCACTTCGTCGCGGTGTCATATTGATTTTGGTTTCTCATTGTTTTATTCTTGTTTCTTATTCTTTCCTTTTATTTGAGAGTCTTGGTAATTTTTTGGGGAAGTAGGAAGGTGGTGAATCTCGAGAGAGTTGGGTGGCCCGATAGGTAATGAAAGATAGGGATAAAGCTTAGTGCATGAGTAAGCACAGTAGAAGGTAAGAATATGATAGGTGGTTAGAATGGTTGGGTCCATTGTGGTAAATGGATGGTGGTAGTACAAACATGAGAAATGAAAAAAAAAATGTAAACAAAATGGATTTGAGATGTTAAGCTATGTCAAGAATTGTTTCTCACAATGTTGTGCGCGTTATGCACGGATAAAGGAAATTCTCTTAACCTAGACATTATGACATTTATAAATTGTATTATGATCATAATTATGTTGATATAATTATACATGTATGTATGTAAGTCATGTATGACTTGGTCGTTAGAGATAATGATTTTTTTATGTTGAAGTTCATATTTATATGTGTGTATGTATGTCATTGTATGATAGGATCATAATTGTTTTACACTAACGATTATATGTATGTATGTTTATATGTATATTTGTCACTATATGACAAGGTTTTCAAGGGTCATTCTTGTGGAGGAATAATTTCTTATGCATGTGAATAGCATGAAGAGGTTCTTGGTATCATGTGGAATCAAGTGGGAAGAGTAACCTTGAAAAATATATGAGGTCATTATCATGTGGATATGAATTGATACTATATGCTTTTACTATGCTAGCTATGTTTATGTTTTGGACAGGTAATTCTAAGGGTTACATGAGCAGAATGAAAATAGTGTGATCTGCGATATGTTGAAGCAAGCATGGATAGTAGAAAGAAACTAGAAGTTCTTGTGGGGTTAGTGTTTGCAATACTATTGTTGTATATATGGTGTTGTGTGTATATTTCATATGTAGGGCTAAGTATAGATCGTGTTGTGTACATGTTGGATATGTGGTATAGTGTACATATCGTATTGTGCGAATGTTGGATACATGGTGTCGTGTGCATATGGTGTTGTGTACATGTTGGATATGCAGTGATGTGTACGTATCGTGTTATGTACATGTTGTATATGCAGTGCTATGTACATATGGTGTTGTGTGCATCTTGTAGATATCATCCTATGTACATAAGGTAGGGTGTGCATGATTATACATGTGGTGATGCATGCATGTGGTGTTGTGTAAATGTTTTACATGTCGTTTTCTATGGAGGTGGTTCCTTCTACATGCCGTGCATGTAGTGTTGTGTACGTGTGGTATTGTGTAAAAATTGTATTGGTGGTGCAGTGTACATTTGGAGTTGTGTACACATTGTGTAGTTGGTGTCGTGTACATGTGATGTTGTGCACACATACATGTAATGTTGTGTACAAGTGGCATTGTGTAAATGTTGTTCATATGGTACTGGTATACATGTGGTATTGTGTAAATGTTTTGCATATGGTATTGGTATACATGTGGTATTGTGTGCATGTCGTACATGTTGTGTTGCAGACATGTTGTACTATGTATGTGCATGGTCTAGTAGTGGTATTGTGACATGTGTCTTCATTGTGTTATACTCTTTATATGTATATGTACTATGTTGTATTTCATATGTATTATGTTGTATTGTACCAGGTGTAGGTGTATGTATTGTATGCCGGTGTAGGCATATGTATTGTGTTGTATTGTACATCAGGTGTATTTCTATGTGTCATAAGCCGACTTATGTGTGAGTATTGTATGGTGTTGTATGTCGCATGTGGGTGTATGTGATGTGATGTACACTATGTGTATGTGTACATGATGAATGAGAAGAAAAGGCATTAGCTTCTTTCCAAGTGTGGAAACTGATCCGATGTGTGTATAAAAATAATAAAGGCAGAAGTAAGAACCGATGAAGGATAAGTATTTCTATTTTATTTTAGTTATATTATGCATGCGATCTATGATTCTGAATTATGATGGTTACATGTGATTTATTATTTTGGTTTATGATCATTGCATACGATTCATGATTTTGACCTATGATGGTTTTGTTTTCAGCTAACTAGATCTGATATGTTTATACATGATGATTTGATCAAACAACTAGTTTGACCTGTAAATAGAAGTGCAATTCTACCTTACTGATGACTACCAATGATGAATGATTTGAAGTTATTTTAATTTATTTTGAATCTAATGGAAATTATGTGCTTGGTATAAGAAATAATGTAATGCCCGATTAGGTGGTTGAAACCAACTACAATAACTAGCATCATTAACAAAATGAATTGGAACATGCAATAGTATGCTGGTAAAGAACTTCAGGAGTAGGGCCATTGTGGGACACTAGTACCCAATAGCGTTCATTATTTTCCATGAATATACTATGATGGTATGATGGTTTTGATGTAGGGATATGCTCTTCTTTTTGTATCTTCTAGCCAAGGGATGGATTACTAGGGATGTAGGTGCCAACAGAACTTGGAAGGTGTTTGGCTACACGAAAGGCGATTAGCGTATTTACTAAGGGATCGTGTAGCAGAGAAGGGAAGGTTGGGGATGGATTTGTTTTGGTCACTAGTATTTCTAGATGAGATTAGATGTACATTGGGAGTGTTCTCTGGAACAATGACTTGATAATTATTCACTGAGGGTACAATAATGCATGATTATAGCACTAGACATTAGATGAAAATTTGACCTTGGAAGTGGATTATGGACTTCCTTGAAAGGAGGTGAATTCTACCATTAATTTGAGGGTGGAGGTGTGAGCCTCTAGATTCCCTTCTTGTTGATATGGGCATCATATCCTTTTATTTGTTGGTTTAGAAAATATGCAAATGTGTATATTATTGTAAATATTTTATCGAGATGGATTTATAAAGCTCCATAGATAGTATGTTATTAATTGGTTGTAAATACCATAATAATATATGTTATAAAGCTCTAGTACATTGTATTTATGTCATGTTTCAATAGTGGTCATTTTAAATACTAAAATGAACTATGTTATAAAGCTCCATAGGTATTATGTTTTATTTTATGGTTGTAAGTGTCATTGAACACTGAGGACGGTGTTCCCACAAGGGGGAGGGTTCTGTAATAGCCCTGGTTAAAAATCCATGTAAAATATATAAGACCAAGTTCATGGGACACGTATTCTAAGATGAATGGTGGGAAAAAAATCCTATCGAGTGTTGATTTCGGTTATTATGGCTTAGGGAAATTGGCAAAGGCAATGACAAAGGATTTGGAAAGCAAAATTCGCATTTTTTGGCATTTATTTATGAAAATAGTTGAAAATAGGAGAAAAGGGAGCTGAAAGTTCACATGTTACATGTGAGGAGGAAATTGAAGGCAAAATATGAAAAATGAAGAAAATAGAGGCCTCATTGGTAAAATGCTTATGAGGATCAATTGGAAAGATTTTGCTCACACTTATGGATCTCATTCCATTCTCCCTCTCTCTCTCATACACTTAGAATTTCTTGGATCCCTATTAGATTGTGGCATACTTTGGATTTGGAGCAAGAAGGAAAAGGGAAGAGTAGGAAAACACAAGAGGACATCAGGATTAGTAGCTACAAAAATTTTTGATTGCAGGTATCGAGTTGCTTGTATGTTTTCCTCACAAGTATTGGAATGCATGGTGTATGCATGTGGTTTATTGGTCATAATATGTCACAGACATGGGGGATTCCCTCGATTGACAGTGGATTTTTCTGGGCTTTCCTTTCCTAGATGGCCATGGTGTTGTGGGTTCAATTTCATTGCTTGTTTTCTAGTTAGTTCTAATGTTCCTTCAGCCATGGGTTGAGTTATTAGTTCCTTTAAGCCTTGGTTGGACAAACACACTCTAGAAGCTAGTAGACAATTGTGGGTTGAGTTACAATTAAATTTAATAGTATTAACAATAATACTTATACTTATATTAAAAAATCCAAAAAAATATTAAATATTCTTCATTGCAAAAGTTAAAAAATTTCAGTTATAAAAAAGATATCATTAAAATAAATAAAATAGGTAATAATTCTATTAACAATCATATGTATTAGATTTCATTTTTTGGGATTCAACTGCATCAAGTAAGTCACTCATCTATTACCATTTCCAACCGAAAACCCCTCAATACCTAAATAAAAAAGAGTAAAGGGAGTTCTATTTGAATGGTTCATGAGGCACAGTACTTGCTAAGCTTTTTCAAATGGGGTAGCCTGCTAAGTGGGCTTGATTGTGGGGAAAAACTCCACAGTTAAGTGTGGTTGAGCGAGAGGCAATCTAGGAGGGGTGACCTCTCAGGAAGTCCTGGTTACCAGGTACAAGCCCCAGAAGTGATGATTGATGTTATGCGATTAATTTCACTATTTTCAATCCCACTTCTTCACCCCTATGAGAATAACCCGATGCAATGAGTATTAAGTGTATTATTCAAAAATCATGAGTAATTAGTCAATTATGACTACCTCTCAAGGAAGTGGTCAAATATTAATGACTTAATATGGTTGAACCTGAAAAATGGCATCTAAAATAATTCTCTGTGAAGACCTGTCAATACGTAAATAATATTTATATAATAAATTTAAATCATTTAACCTAATTTTATTTGATTAAATTATTTTTATAATTAACATATAACTATTAAAATAATAAATTTTTAAATAATATAATAATGCGAAAAAAATCGATCATTTCAATCAACATAACACAACTACATTAATAAATGTGGTTCATAAACGCTGATAGGCGTATATCAACCACATTTATTATTATTTATTTATAAATACTAACATTAATAATTTTATTATTATTTACAAATTATATATTATTATTATTGATATTATTATTTACTACAATTAATTAACCAATAATTAAACAATATAAATAATATAAAACATAATAATTTAAATCTTAATAATAAATAATAAATAATTATAATAATAATAATAATAATTAGTATTAATAATTAATAATTAATAATAAATATTAATATTAATATTAATAAATATTAAATATCAATATTTAATAATTAATATCAATTATTAATGGTTGGTAATAAATAATTAATAATAATTATAATTGGTAATAATTAATTATTAATTATTAATTATTATAACGCTTATTAGTGTATATCAACGTTGATAGTGCATCAACGGATATGGATAGTATACAAAATTATAATCATTATATTATAAATTTGAAATTGATTATAACAATTATAATGACAATTTATAATAATTATTGTTATATTGTAATAATATAATAATATTATTGATATTATGAATAAACTAATAAATATTGATATTATTAATATACCAAGGGGGCTATTATATACCCAATGGATTTATATTAAATCCTACGATTAATATTATAAACACTATGAATTATATTATTCCCTAGGAATATTAACCCTTAGATTAATAAACCCAGGGAATTGATATTATAAAGCTAAGGGACTAATAAACCCAACAGACTATAAACCCAAGAAAATGATATAAAACACAAAGGAAATAATAAAACATGGTCAAACCATCTCTATTTTAGGGTTTATATATGTTGGGATTATAATACTCATCGATTGGATTTGATATTGTTCCCTTGAGTTTATAATCCCTTGGACTTTTAGTATAATCCCTTGGGTTTATAATATCAATTCTTTTTGTTTATTAATCTAAGGTTTCATATTCCTAGGGTATAATATTATTCATAGGGTTTATAATATTAATCCTTTGGACCATTATGATGTTGGACCATGGTTGAAAATGGTTTATGATGGTTGACAATGGTTATCCATGGTTCATTTTGATATTGATACAATATTTTCCACAACATAACATCAGACTATGGTTTACCATGGTGAACCATGATTATAAAACCATGGGATTTATATTAAACCTAAGGATTAATGTTATAAACCTTATGAAAAATAGTATACCCTAGGAACATGAACCCTTGGATTAATAAACCAAAGGGATCAATATTGTAAATCCAAGGAATAAACACATAGGATTAATACTAAAAACCAATGGATTACAAACCCATGGGAATAAAATTAAGCCCAAGGTATCTAAACCATAAGATGAATATTATAAAACCTAAAATAAACATGGTTGACCATGGTTGATTTTTATATTGATACAATATTTGTAACAATGCAACATTGGACCATGATTGACCATGGTCATCCACGTTTTCCACAATGTGATATTCAACCATGAAACAATATTTGTCGCAATATGAACATGGTTATTGACCATGGTTTACCATGATTTATTTTCATAATGACAGAATTTGTTGCACAATGCGACGTTCAACCATGGTTTATAATAAACATAAGGGATTAATATTATAAGCCGAAAGGAATAATAAATCTTAGGGATTAACAATAAACCCCAAGGGATTTTAAACCCAAGGTAACAATATTAAACCCAAGGGATTAATATTCTAAACCCAAGGTATATAAACCCTAATATAAATATTATAAACCCAAAAATAAACATGGTTGACCATGGTTGATTTTCATATTGACACAATTTTTGTCACATTGCGAGATTGGACCATGGTTGACCATGATTGACCATGGTTGACAACTGTGGTTGACCATGGATGAAAATGGGTGTCCATGGTTCATTTTGATATTGAGAGAATCTTTGTCACAATGTGATGTTGGACCATGATTGACCATGATTATAAACCCAAGGGATTTATAATAAACCCCTTGGATTAATATTATAAACCATATGAATAATATTATACCCTAGGAATGTGAACCCTTAGATTGAAAAACCAAAGAGATCAATATTATAAACCGAAAGGATTAATACTAAAAACCCAAGAAATTATAAACCTAAGGAAATCATATTAAACCCAAGGAATTAATATTATAAACACAAGGTATATAAACCCTAAGAGAAACATGGTTGACCATTGTTTACCATTGTTAATTTTCATATTGAGAGAATCTTTGTCACAATGTGTTATTGGACCTTGATTGACTATGTTTGACCATGCTTATAAACCCAAGAAATCTATATTAAACCCAAGGGATCGATATTATAAACCTAAGGGAATAATAAACCCATGGGAATAATATTGAACCCAAGGGATTAGTATTATGAATCCACGTTATATAAGCCTTAAGAAAAATATTATAAACCCTTAAATAAACATGGTTGATCATGGTTTACGATGACTGATTTTCATATTAACACAATCTTTGTGATTGCGACATTGGACCATTGTTTATCATGGTTGTCACAATCTGATGTTGGAACATTGGGAAAACTTTATCACAGTGTGACCATGATTGACAATGATTGACCATGGTTGACTATGAATGAATTTCATACTGACACAATCTTTTTCACAATACAACTTAGACCACGGTTGGTTTTCATATTGAGACAATCTTTGTCACAATGTGACATTGGACCATTGTTGACCATGATTAACCATCGTTGACGATCGTTAACAATGGTTGTCCATGGTTCATTGTCATATTGAGACAATATTTGTCACAATGTGACAACCATGGTCAACGATGGTCTAATGTCGCATTATTACAAAGATTATGTGAATATGAAAATAAACCATGCTAAATTAGCCATGTTTATTTTAGGGTTTATAATATTTATCTTAATGTTTATATACCTTGATTTTATAATATTAGTTCCTTGGGCTTAAAATTATTCCCCTGGGTTTATGATTACTTGTGTTTTTAGTATTAATCTCTTGGGTTTATTACTCAAAAACTATTTACACATATTTTTGGAAGAGATATATTTAAAAGAGAAATCAATTTTATGATTGTGTATAAAAATATGTCATAATGATATATCACATTTTAAACTGTAGGGAATAATATTAAACCCAAGTGATTAACATTATAAACCATGGCTGACCATGAATGAGCATCGTTGACCATGGATGGCGATGATTGATTATGGTAGCTGATGGTTGAGCATGATTCACCTTGGTTGAGGTTCTATGATCATGATTGACCAGGATTTATTTTCATATTGAGACAATCTTTGTCACAATGTGACATTGAAGCATTTCTCGCCATGGTTGACCATGATTGACCATAATATTAAGAATAATATTAACATAATATTACAAACCCTAGGATTAATATTATTAACCTAGCCATCCACTATAAGTCTCCATGCTTGACCATGGTCATCCACTTGTTTTACTATAGGTCACCTATAAATACCATGATTCTCGAGGTAAGTATGGTTCACCACGATAGTCAAGATAACTAATGTTTGATCCTCATGTTAACTATAGTTTCCCATTAAACAATATTCAATTGTAGTTAACATGTGTTAATGTTTAAATATTTTAAACCCCAACATAGTCAACCACATTTCTCACTTGGGTTTTAATATTAATAATCCGTTTATTAATCCTGAGTGTTTATAATATCAATAATCCCTTTATAATATTAATCCCAATGGTTTATTAATATTAAACCCATGGGTTTACAATATTAATCCCATTTGCTTATCAATAGTAATAATCCCTTCAATTTATAATATTAACACCTTAGGTTTATAATATTAAAATCTCTTAGGTTTATTAATCCCTTAGTTGTATTAACATTAATATCAATTCCTAAAGTTTTATAATATTAATCCTTTGGATTATAATATCAATCCTTAAATATATAATATTAATAATCCCTTTCAGTTTATTAATAACTTTATTTCATAATATTAAATAATTAAAATTAATTTTTAATTTTAAAATTATAAATCTATTAAAACAATTAAATATTTTTTTTATTTTATATAGACATATTTAAATATCTCAAAATATTGTATTTCATTTTATTTAATAACAATTAAATAATTTTAAGATATTATATTTCATTTTACATCTTAATTTTTTTTTTTTAATTAGAAGTAAATAAAATAATATAATAATAATTAAAACTAAATAAAAAATTAAAATTAAAATTGAAATAATATATATATATATATATAGATTTTTTTATTGAAATAACTAATTTATTATTATTATTTTTAATAAATAAATATTTTTTCTTATTATTATTTTATTAAAAAATTTTAATTTGAAAAGTTATATATTTTTTATATTATTAATATTAATATCTAATTAAAATATTATTATCACCTAAATTATTATTATTATTATTTATTAAAAACTATTATATATATATATATATATATATATATATATATATATATATATATATATATATAATGATGATGATGATGATGATGGTTACCATCCGCTAAGACCAATGCGGTCTATCAGACCCTAAGAAAGGAGAAAGAATTTAAGTTTGATTCCTCAAAATCTTGCTTTTATGGTCAAAGAGAAGGGAATTAAGTACTCCAAGATCGCTATAGGTGGGTTGGCTTAATAGGTGAGGAAGACTAGAAATATTGCAGATGGTAGGGAATTGAGAGTGAATGTGAGTAAGAGTAGGGGACTCTAAAAGGAAGTGATTTTCATCTTCCACCTGCTTAGAATCACAAATATAATAGGTTCTATCATTCCAATGAGCCTTGGAAATAGACCAACACCCGGTATCACTTGAAAGCTCATGCAAATTAGTTATAATCTTAGTGAGGTTGATTTTTTTCTTATTGTTGGAAAACATAGAGAGATAATTCTTATTACCAAGGGTGGGGTTGATCAATTCTTTATAGTATCTTAACATCCTTTTACCCTCCAGCTCCTGATAATCCCACAGCTTGTCCTTAAACTTTGAGGTAATAGTATTTTTATATTATCGTTGCTTTCCATACTGAGCTCCTCCTTAATATCCCAATGGTTGAGTGAGGACTGGGCATCCTTATGCCACCTGCGATTGAGGCGAAGAAAAGGGTTTTGGCTACAGTTAGAAGCAATTTTAGGGAGCTTTTTTATTCCATGTTGTCAAGATTCTTCATGTACATCAAAAATCTAAACATAGTTGTACTTTCAATGGGGGACAAATCAGATTCGATCAAGAGGATAAGAAAGGGAGTATTTCATTTGATCTTAAGGTTGTAGGTTATGAATTGCTTTTGAATCATCTCAATCTTCCTCCATGACTCTCTAGATATATTGCAACCCCAAACTTCACATCTGTACAAGACAACAGGGGTCTCAAAGAGGAACCTCTTTTTACTCCAATGTAAAGATCGACCGACTTACAATTGTTTTCAAGGTCTTAATAAGCTTTCCATCCACCAATAATATTTTCTCAATGCTATAATTCCAGTTGAGATGATGAGGGAAGTCAATGCCCAAATACTTATAATAAGAAACCTTCTCTAAGCACTAGTTATTATACATGAAACTTACAAGGGTGATATTTTTGTATTTAATGATCATGACTTTAGTCTTGTTGATATTAAATGTGTTGGAAATATTGTCATTGATGGCAATGGAGGCAACAAAGACAGAGGCAAACAAAGATGGCAGCAGATGCAAAGATAGGAAAATAATAGTAGCAGGTAATATGTATAGCGAAGGCAAAGGTAGAGGTCGAGTAGCAGTAGCAGCACACAAGGAAAAGAGGCAGACTAGGAAGTTGAACAATGATTCACCAGTGATGTTTAAACTTTGGCGAGCAAAAATTTTGTAAGTTAATTCACTGTATAATGAGGAAGTTGTTTCAGGATTATTGTGCATCTATTGAGTTAAACCCTGTGTGAACATATGAGTTCTGGATGAATGATAGTTGATTTTTGTACAACCAAGTTGATAATGATTCTACATGGGATTGGAATAAATTGATGTTAGTGAAATTATTTAGTATGCCTAGCCATACCTGTAGAAGCAATTAGAGGGATTATTATTTATTGGGATAAGACTGTGAAACTATATTTACCTTGGTGCCACAGTACATGCTTTTGTATATGTAGTGAATATTTAATGGTCGTGCGAGGAAAGACCGACCATATTAGAATTCCGTTCAAATTTTGGTATGAATCCTCGTGAGGGATTATGAAGGTCTGTTGAAAATTGAAGGAGACAATATAGAGGGAGGCATTTCCATCGAAGATGGAGGTTGTATAACAGAGGCGCAAAAGAAATACAAGTGGGCAGAGTTAATTCTAAATGGTGTATTGAGGAGTAGAACCGGAACCATGAGAGCGGAACCACGAAGGAGGAATAGTGAACGCGGTTTGGAGCAAACCCGGTGGGTTTGACCGCACCGCCCTTGCGGAATAAGCAGTAATTCAGATCTCGGAGTGATTCCACAGGTTAGCTGACACGTGGCTCCAAGGGCTCCGGTAAAACTGCCTCCATTGCGCGCCATCACGCGTTATCGTTCGCGCATGTCCACCGAGTGATATCCATTGGATCAACCAAAGTGATGCGCCATATTGTCAGCCATCGGATTTGGATGGTCGTAGGTGCTGGGGCCCAGTTCTAAAATTCTATTGATCTAAACTTTTTGAACTAAGGTTTGCAGGATTATTAAATGATGTTTGAATAAGCGAAGGGGATGAACCATGAAATATATGTGGGATCAACCATATCGTGACGGTTTAATATTTGAACGGAGGTCGTGACCATATAAGAAATATACCATTATATGTGAGTAGGCTGACATCATTTAATATATGTACCTGCCGACGGTTATATGATATGGTTGAGTTATATCAAGAGCATGCTGAGATGAATTAGGGATGCACCTTATATGCAAAGGCCCAAACCATATATATATTTATACGGTGCGCAATATATATAAAGGCAAGGTGTAATGCATTGTGGGCGCAATGAGCAATGATTAGTCTTAAACCTTTGGTAAATTATATATGTGGGTAGCGCAGTTATATTAAGAAGACAGTCATATATATGAAATGGTTACATTTCTACAATAGAGAGTGCAGAACAGGTACTTACAATCAGCAGAAAATGACAAAACCAGCAGAGCCAAAGACTAGAAAATGGGCTAAGTGAAATTGGTTTTTATGTAACCAAAAAGGTGAAATGTAAATGGTTTTTAGTTGATTTATATTGTTGTGATGCAAAGGCAAGTATCCTAAGGAAAGGAAAAATCTCACTGTGGCATGAAAATTTGTACATATTGTTATAAATCTAAAATGAGTAGATAAAAGGAATGAGAAGACAGGCGTCAAAGATTCATGACTGTTCACTCCAAATTCCTATTGAAATACAAATAGTCATGAGAGGAACTCTATAAATAATATCAACTATATATTCATAGAGAGGTTAGAGAGAAAAAATATAGAGAATGTAGAGTATAGAAGAGTGAGGAAGAGAAGATTAAGAAAATAAGAGCAGAAAGAGATGCTACAGAATAGAGATGATATTTGAGGTAAATCAACAAACATTTAGTTTGATAAATTGAGGAAGTTGGGGCTTTCCTATCAAGTTGCATCTTGATAGCTATCAGTTGTAGTTGACTGAGGTTGGAGCCTCCTGTAGGTTGGTGCCTGCAGAAAAACAGTGGTGAGAGGGAGTTGGAGCTTGCCTTTGCATCAAAACAATAATAAGACGTGGTTTTCTCCCTTTATGGGTTTCCACATATATCCGGTGTCTCTGTGCATGATTTTTATGTGTTGATTTGATTTATACCATCTTCTTAATACCTGCTTCTCTCATATTAAGCCTATTGTTATATTGTATTAATACTTGCTGCTCACATTCTAATATTACTCACATATTAATTTGGACATGAAATGAAGGTGTAAATAGGGTTTAATGAAAAGTTACAAAAGTCCATGAATGTGTTAAACTGATTCACACCCCCCCCCCCCCACTCAGTTTAACTAAGGGTTCAACGATTGGTATCAGAGCGGGTTCCTTTGTACTAGTCTAACAACTAAAAGGAGATCCTAGGTTCCCAAGATGGCTAGTAAAGAAGGATGCTCAACCAATAAAGCCCCTTTTTTCACTGGTGAAAATTATGCTTTCTGGAAAATCGGAATGAGGACACACATAATGTCTTCAGGAATAGAAGTCTAGGCTGTTGTGGAATTAGGATATGCCCCAGAGGCAACTGACATAGAGAAAGAAACAAAACAAGACTTTGTGGCTAACACAAAAGCCATGAATGCCATCTTAAATGGATTGTGTGAAGCAGAGTTTATTAAAGTAATGCACAAAGACACTGCCAAAGAAATGTGGGATACTTTGGAGAACATCCATGAGGGGGACAAGAAAGTAAAGACTACCAAACTTCAAGTCTACAGAGCCCATTTTGAGAACTTAAAAATGAATGATGATGAAGACATTGCCAGTTTCTTCCTAAAAGTTGCAGAAATTGTTAGCAATATGAAAGCTCTTGGAGAAACCATGTCAGAAAGTATAATTGTGCAAAAAATTCTAAGATCTCTTCTATCCAGGTTTAATCCCAAGGTGTCTGCAATAGAAGAAACAACTAATTGGGAGACCTTGACCATGAACCAGCTACTTGGAAATCTAATAGCTTATTAGATGAGACTCCCACAGAAGAAGCCAAGTACAAGGGAGGCAACCTTTAAAACAAAAAATAACAAAGAAGAAGAGGGAGACATATGCTCTTGCTCAGATTAAGAAGAGGCAAAATTTGTCAAGAAATTCGATAGAGGCTCAAGTAAATACAATGGTAAAATTCCTTTCAAATGCTTTAACTGTGGAAGATTTGGACACTATGCTGCTAAGTGTCCTCATAAGAAAGTAAGGAATCAGGCTCAAGAGTCAGAGAAAAATAAATCAAAGAACTCGCAGAAAGGAAAGAAGTTCAGTAGAAAATCCTTCTATGCTCAACAAGGTGGCACTACATCTGAAGATTCAGATGAACCCTCAAGTGAAGAAGGAACCTCTGAATTATTATTGATGGCCATATAAGAACTTGAAGGACTCCTGCTAGAAGATCAAGAAGAAGAAGGGGAAGTCGACCTTGAGGGGGAGCTAAGAAGTGCTCTGGAGGAGATTGACAGACTCAAACTGAAGTGCAGAAAATAAAAGGACATTCTCCTCAAGTACGTACGAGAAGAACATAATTTAGAAGTCTTAAAGAAGCTAAAGATAGAGCTTGAAGCAGCCAAAAAGATAGAGGACATGTTACTTAAGCAAATCAAGGAGAAAACTCAAGAACAAGAGAAGCTGGAAGAAGAAGTAGTATGTGTTAGGAAGAAATTAGAAAATACTCAAAGGAAAGTGGTTATAAATTCTTCTCAAACAACAAGCTCTAGTAAGTTGAATGAAATTATGGTAGCTCAAATATCTCCCATGATAAAAACTGGAATAGGCTATGAAGGAGAATCAAGTAAAGGTAAAGAAAAGGTTGAAAGAGAGATTAATTTTGTAAAAGAAAAGAAGAATGATGAAGCAGCTCAAACAATTCCTACAAAGGAAGAAACCTGTAATAAGGAAGACAGAGATCAGAAGAAACCACTAGTAGGAAAGAATGTAATAAATACTAAGATCCCTGAGTATGTAAATTTTGGAAACCATCAAAGGAGATTCTTCCCTCCTATGAGGAATGCCATCTGTTATGCTTGCCACAAGCTCGGACACATTGCTGCATATTCTCATGCAAGGAGGAGTAATTCAAACTAGCAAAAGATGCAAACATTGAAGAGACTGCCTCAAGCAAACAAATGGAACAGACAACCTTACATCAGGTATGCAAATAGTTTCTATGCTTACTGTTTTTATTGTAAGGAATTTTGCCATAAAATAATTGAGTGTAGAAATTATGGACAAATATTGATGTTTAACACCTCAAGGAAGTTTGTGAATCAAAGAAATTCTGTTCATACTCATAATTCTACAAAAATTATGATCAAATGTTGTGTATGCAATCAAGTTGGACATATACCTTCCAAATGTCCTCTAAGAAGATGTAATTTATTACCTCACAAAAGATACCAAACAAAAGGGTGCCTCCAGTGGATAAAGGAGGTGAATAAATGTGACTTGGCTCTAACTACTCAAGATTTGAAAATTCAATGGTATTTGGACAATGGCTCCTCTAAACACATGACAGGAGACAGAAGCAAGTTTATAATTCTTGATGAAAAGAAATATGGCAATGTTAATTTTGGAAATGATAAATCAAGTAAAATCAAGGGAAAAGGCTCAATCAGCATAGACAATGGCAGAGGAAAGGCCCAAGATGTACTATTTGTAGATGGGCTGAAAGAAAATTTGCTAAGTGTCAGTCAGATGTGTGACAAAGGCTGTGAAGTTCTTTTTAGAGCACAAGACTGTGAAGTCAAATCAAGCACCATAGGTAATACTCTACTCAAAGGAGTTCGAACAGATTGTAATGTTTACATTTTGAAAGAGGAATATGAAGCATGTCATCTTAGCAAACTAGAAGATTCATGGTTATGGCATAAAAGGTTGGGACATCTCAGCTTCGATCACATAATCAGACTAAGCAAGAAAAAATATGTCAGAGACATGCCAAAAATAAAGAAGCCTTCTAATACCATACACAAATCATGTCAATTAGGCAAACAGACTCGCACATCCTTCAAGGCAAAAGATGAGTTATCAACAAGAAGACCTCTACAACTTGTGCACATGGACCTATGCGGACCTGCAAGAACTAAAACACCAAGTGGAGAATCCTACTTCATCATGATAATAGATGATTTCTCCATAATGACATGGGTTGCATTTCTCAAGAATAAATCAGAAGCTCTGCAAAAATTCAAAATATTCAAAGCTTTAGCAGAAAATGAGACAGGATGCAAGCTTAAATTCATTTGATCAGACAGAGGAGGTGAATTCACATATTATGACTTTGCTAACCTATGCAATGAACATGGGATAAAACAACAATTTACTATTGCAGGAACACCTCTGCAAAATGGAGTAGCAGAGAGACAAAGCATGTCTGTACAGGAAATAGCCAGAGCCATGATGCATGAAAGTAATATTGCTCAGACCTTTTGGGCAGAAAGCAGTGCACACAACAGTACATATCCCTAATAAAGCTCACTTAATACCAAGCAGTGATAAGACTCCCTATGAACTGTGGCATGGAAACCCAACTTCAACCAAACATTTCAGAATCTTTGGAAGAAAGTGTTACATAAAGAATAATGATGAAAATCTTGTAAAATTTGATGCAAGAGCAGATAAAGGGATATTTATATGATATGCATCCAAAAGTAAACGGTACAAGTGCTACAACAAGACTCTTCGAAAAATAGTAGAAAGAATTGATGTGAGATTTGATGAAGAACTTCCAAACAATACAAGAGATACAGACTACTGCAGTCCATCAGACAACCATGAAGAAGAAAACCAAGATGATGAGGAAACAAGCAAGACAACACAAGATACAGAGCTGAGTTCTAAAGCTCCCTCAAGATATACTCAGAAGAACCATCTTAAAGATCAGATCATTGGAGACAAGAGAGTAGGGGTCCAAACAAGAAGGAAGCTAACAGAACAAACTGAAGAAGTATACATAGCCATGTTGTCACAAATAGAGCCAAAGAAATTTGAAGAAGCCAACAAGGACAAGATTTGGGTAAATGCTATGAATGAAGAATTGGACCAAATTGAGAAAAACAATACATGGGAATTAGTTCCTAGACCCACTGAGAAAAATTTCATAGGCTCAAAATGGGTATTCAAAAGCAAAATGAATGAGCAAGGACAGGTAATCAGGAATAAAGCCAGACTGGTCTGCAAAGGATATTGACAAATCGAAGGACTTGATTACGATGAAACATTTTCCCCTGTAGCCAGAATGGAAGCCATCAGAATGTTTCTGGCCTTTGCGTGCTACCAAAACTTCAAAGTATATCAAAAGGATGTAAAATCTGCATTTCTGAATGGAGACTTAGAAGAAGAAGTCTACATGGAACAACTAGAAGGCTTCTCATTGACAGACAAAGAAGACTATGTGTGCAGACTGAAGAAGGCTTTATATGGACTGAAACAGGCTCCTTGTTCTTGGTACTCAATACTGGATAAATACTTGCAAAAGAAAGGCTTTAAGAGAGGTGGATAGACAACAATCTATACATAAAAGCCCACGAAAATGAGCTCCTGATTGTTGTGGTATATGTTGATGACATTATGTTTGGAAGAAACAGAGAAGAACTAGCAAAAGGTTTTGCTAATGAGATGAAAAAAAATTTTGAGATGTCTATGATTGGAGAGCTCAGTTTCTACTTAGGACTTCAAATTCAGCAAAAGAGCACAGGGACATTCATCTCACCGGAAAAATACTTGAAAGAAATGTTGAAATAGTTCAAAATGGAGGACTGCAAATCTGTGTCAACTCCCATAATCATAGGATGCAAGCTGTGTGTTGATGATGGATCTGCTGATATAGATCAAAAACTCTACAGATCCATGATAGGAAGTCTGTTGTATCTCACTGCATCAAGACTAGACATCATGCTAGTAGTAGGACTAGTGGCTAGATATCAAGCAACTCCTAAACAAAACCATCTTCTGGCAGTCAAAAGAATATTCAGATATCTACAAGGAACAACACAGTATGAACTTTGGTATCCTAAAGGCAAAAGCTTCACTTTGACAGCATACACAGATGCAGATTGGGCCAGCTGTGTGGATGACAGGAAAAGTACAAGTGGAGGTGTATTCTATCTAGGAGAAATTCTAGTGGCATGTTTAAGCAAGAAACAAACATCTATCTCTTTGTCTACAGCAGAAGTAGAATATATAGCAGCAACAGCATGTTGTACACAAGTCATGTGGATGAAGAAAACTCTTCAAGACATGAAGGTAAGCATTGATGAACCTATCTCAATAAAATGTGATAATACAAGTGCTATAAGTATATCTAAAAACCCTGTGCTTCACTCTAAAACTAAACATATCCCAATCAAGTATCATTTTCTTCGAGAACAAGTGGCTCAGAAGATAGTAAAACTAGAGTATGTGCCAACAAAAGAACAGACAGCAGACATATTTACCAAACCGCTTGCTAGAGAACCATTTGAATATTTGAGAGACAGAATAGGGGTAGAATCTGTAGATGCTACTCTCTAATATGAAGAGAAAGCACAGTTTCAGGGGGAGAACAGAAACGATAATATCATTCTCAGAGGGAGATCAACCAGCAAGGAAAGCATGAAAACAGGTCCTCAGGATCAAAAGGATTATGGCAATAATACATTCAGCAAAAAGGAGTCAATAAAAGGGAAAAAGGGTCAGTGGTGCAGCGAAAGAGTGGTGATCCTGACGTGAACTGAACATAGAAGAATAGTGAACCTGACGTGTTTCTAATCCAAAAGTTGAAGAAATAGCGTACAAAGTCAGAAAATCTCAGAAAGAGGAAATGCACGAAATATTGAAAAACAATAAAATCACAGAATCAAAGAATAAGATCTACACTAAGAATTCAAACCCCTTTCCATTGATTTCAAAGGGGGAGGAAGAGCAAGCAACAGAAGAAAGGATCCTAACAGGGAAATAGAGGAAGTGTATTGCCATCAATGCCAAAGGGGGGGACTGTTGGAAATATTGTCATTGATGGCAATGGAGGTAGCAAAGACAGAGATAGAAAAAGAAGGCAACAGATGCAAATATAGGCAAATAACAGCAGCAGGTAATATGTATAGCGAAGGCAGAGGCAGAGGTCGAGCAGCAGTATCAGCAGACAAGGAAAAGAGGCAGACTAGGAAGTTGAATAATGATTCACCAGTGATGTTTAAACTCTGGCCAGCAAAAATTTTGTAAGTTAATTCACTGTATAATGGGGAAGATGTTTTAGGATTATTGTGCATCTATAGAGTTAAACCCTATGTGAACATATGAGTTCTGGAGGAATGATAGTTGATTTCTATACAACCAAGTTGATAGTGATTCTAAATGGGATTGGAATAAATTGATGTTAGTGAAATTATTTAGTATGCCTAGCCATATCTGTAGAAGCAATTATAGGGATTGTTATTTATTGGGATAAGACTGTGAAACTATATTTACCCTGGTGCCACAATACACGCTTTTGTATATCTAGTGAATATTTAATGGTTGTGCGAGGAAAGACCAACAATATTAGAATTCCGTTCAAATGTTGGTATGAATCCTTGTGAGGGATTATGAAGGTCCGTTGAAAATTGAAGGAGACAATATAGAGGGATGCGTTTCTATCGAAGATGGAGGTTGTATAACAGAGGCGCGGAAGAAATACAAGTGGGCAGAGTTAAGTTGAAATGGTGTATTGAGGAGTAGAACCAGAACCATGAGAGCGGAACGACGAAGGAGGAATAGTGAACGCGGTTTGGAGCAAACCTGGCGGGTTTGATTGCACTGCCCTTGCGGAATAAACGGTAATTTAGATTTCGGAGCGATTCCATAGGTTATCCGACACGTGGCTCCAAGGGCTCGGGGAAAACAGCCTCCATTACCCGCCATCGCGCGTTATTGTTCGAGCATCTCCACCGAGCGATATCCGTTGTATCAACCAAAGTGATGCGTCATATTTTCAGCCATCGGATTTGGATGGTCGTAGGCGCTGGGGCCCAGTTCTAAAATTCTATTGATTGGAACTTTTTAAACTAAGGTTTGCGGGATTATTAAATGATGTTTGAATAAGCGAAGGGGATGAACCATGAAATATATGTGGGATCAACCATATCGTAATGGTTTAATATTTGAATGGAAGTCGTGACCATATAAGAGATATAGCATTATATGTGAGTAGGCTGACATTGTTTAATATATGTACTTGTCGAGGGTTATATGATATTTTTGAGTTACATCAAGAGCATGCTGAGATGAATTAGGAATGTGCCTTATATGCAAAGGCCCAAACCATATATATATTTATACGGTGCGCAATATATATAAAGGCAGGGTGTAATGCATCATGGGCACGACGAGCAATGATTAGTCTTAAACCTTTGGCAAATTATTTATGTGGGTAATGAAGTTATATTAAAAAGATAGTCATATATATGCAGCGGTTACATTACTGCAATAGAGAGTGCAGAACAGGTACTTACAATCAGCAGAAAATGACAAAACCAGCAGAGCCAAAGACCAGAAAATGGGCTAAGTGAAATTGGTTTTTATGTAACCAAAAAGTTGAAATGTAAATGGTCTCTAACTGATTTATATTGTTGTGATGCAAAGGCAAGTATCCTAAGGAAAGGAAAAATCCCACTGTGGCATGAAAATTTGTACATATTGTTATAAATCTAAAATGAGCAGATAAAAGGAATGAGAAGACAGAAGTCAAAGAGTCATGACTATTCACTCCAAATTCCTATTGAAATAAAAATAGTCATTAGAGGAACTCTATAAATAATATCAACTGGATATGCATAGAGAGGTTAGAGAGAGAAAATATAGAGAATGTAGAGTATAGAAGAGTGAGGAAGAGAAGATTCAGAAAAGAAGAGCAGAAAGAGATGCTACAGAACAGAGCTGATATCTAAGGTAAATCAGAAAACATTCAGTTTGATAAATTGAGGAAGTTGGAGCTTCCCTATCAAGTTGCAGCTTGATAGCTGTCAGTTGTAGCTGAGTGAGGTTGGATCCTACTGTAGGTTGGTGGCTACAGAAAAATAGTGGTGAGAGGGAGTTAGAGCTTTCCTTTGCATCACAACAATAATAAGACGTGGTTTTCTCCCTTTATGGGTTCCCACATATATATGGTGTCTCTGTGCATGATGTTTATGTGTTGATTTGATTTATATCATCTGCTTAATACCTGCTGCTCTCATATTAAGTCTATTGCTATATTGTATTAATACTTGCTGCTCACATTCTAAGATTACTCACATATTAAGTTGGACATGAAATGAAGGTGTAAATAAGGTTTAATGAAAAGTTACAAAAGTCCACGAATGTGTTAAATTGATTCACCCCCCCCCCCCTCTCAGTTTAACTAAGGGTTTAACAAACTGTCATACCAATCTTTGAGTAGTATTCATAAAGAATCTGGAGCTGCTTGGCAAGGTCACCATATCTTTTTTCAAGAAGAACGATATCATCGGCATAGAGGAGAAGAGTAACAAGAACACCAGCATGTTCGGTTCCCGTGCACTCGACATATTCCAGACACTCCTCTAGCTTATCATTGCATATGCCAAAAATGGTAGGCAATAGGGGACACCCTTGCTTAACTCCAATATTTCATTTAATGATCAGGAGATCATGTCCAAGTTATGAAAATTTCTCAAAAATGAAAGTGCTCAGAAATGGTTCCAATTTGAATGATCGGAAAGGTATCGTCACTGTGATTTTGTCACTGTGAATGGTTCTCAAAACCAAGGTTGTATGCAAAAGCTATTGAGGTTTGAAATATCCAGTATACTCCAAAATTCATTTGACCAAAGTTGACTTTTTAAATTTGGAAAAAATAAAAAACAAAAATTATTCTAAGAATATTCCTTATAATATTCCACAAAATATTCCTTGGAGGGCGAATTATGTTTCGACAAGTGGAATTTGATGATTGGTGGTTAGTTTGACTTATCAGATTTTTGGCCTATCACAGGCTGCCACATGGCAGGCCTGAATGTTTCCATGTAGCCCCAAACCGAGGAGCAATGGTATGGTAAAATTTTATGTAGTCTGATAGATTATAACCGCAGACCTACCTCCTACAATAGTATGTGCATTACCAATAGACCACAGAGTGTTACTTAACATCTATTGCAGATGGGTTCTATTTGAATTTTAAATAGAATTTGGTTGGGGGAAAATGGGGGCTAGCCCCTAAGGGATAGCCCCCACACTATATGACACCATGCGACCAGGACTTAGTGCCCAAGAGCTAACCACCCATCAATCACGGTGGTGGTTGGAAATCACGTCATATGAGCACTTCAAAATGTTTAACGCCATGATTATGAAGTGACTTTCCCGGCAGTCAGGGCGGCGGTCACATGTGACCTAGCCCCACTTAACATTAAATGAAACATTAAACAGTTACCGCCGAATTTGGAGTGGGTCCTAAAATTTTAGGCAAACCGCCATTTTTGGTCCGGTTAACTGGAGTTCCTCCAGTTTTCAGAGGAGGAATTTGGGGGACACTAGGAAAAAATTAGTTTTTTCCATAAATTTCTCAATTTTCGAGCAAACAAGGTGCAATTTTAGTCAATTTTGGGTTTCTTGAGAATTATGAGCAGTTTTGGGATAGGTTTTAGAGCGAGTAGAGGTGATCTAGAACAAATTTTGCTTCAGGGAAGATGAAGGAGACATCAGGGCCATCATGGAGAAGGCACTGTATTGGGTTGGATTTCACTGTTTAAGGTGAAACAAAAGCCATTTATAGCTATGTTCTATCTTCTGAAGGTAAATTTAAAGTTGGTTTTGCCTATTGAGACATATCTTTTACCTGTGTAACCATTTTGAAAAAATTAATAGAGCAAGGACATGCCATTGGGGAGCCTTGGACCAAGAGATGTAGCCCAAGAGGGGTGAACTGCCTCAACAATTTGTTGTGTTATGTGATGGTGAATTTTTATTGCTATGTATTTTTGCTGTGATATGTTAAACAGTAAATTTGATTAACAAATCCTCACACATAAAACTCAGAAAAAAACCAAAACTAATTTGTTTAACCTCCAAGTCATGGAGAACACTTTACACACTAAATTATATCAAAATGGACACTTTTCATAGCATTACAAATAGTTCCATTTTAGATCAAGTTGGTATCAGGGCTAGAATTTTACGCTACATTTGTTCTTGTGCAAAGATAATGTTGATTGTTTGCAATTTTTTATCCTTACTAGGCTTAAGATCAAAAGTGGAGAAGGACAATTGGTTAGGGCTCAAAGTAATCCTCAACCAAGGAGGGTCAGACTGCCATTAACTCCACCTTCTATTTCACCTCCAAGAGCCACAAAAGAAGTCTTAAGCATGGCTTCAAGAGAAGGAAAATTTCCCGAAGACATTGATCCAAAAGAAGAAGAGCGGATGTTCCGAAAGGCATTCTTGGACATGAATGAGATGGTGAGGATACTCTACCAAGAAAGGAATGAAAGGCTTGTAGGAGAAGGGTCTAAACATCGGAAGAAAGGAGAGGGATATTCAGGAGGAAAGAAAAGTGATGATAATTCGAAGAAAGGACATGGAGGAAATGGTGATCCACCATCCCCATATTCATCCTCTTCATTTACATCGTCATCCTCCACTTCAATGAACCAATCTCACAAGTCCAAGAACAGTGGTAAAATTTCATTTTTAAAGCTTGAAGTTAAGTTTGAGTTGCCTATGTTTAATGGTGAAGTCAATTCAGAAAAAATTGGCAACTGGATAAGGAAGTTGGAGGTTTACTTGAGGATACAAAACCTTCATGATGACAACACCAACATTCAGTTAGCCTCTTTGAGAATGGATAGAGAAAAATTGGTATGGTGGGAAGCTAAAACCAAGGATGAAATTAAAAAACATGGTAATATCACTTTATCATGGGCTTAGTTTATTACTGCAATTAAAAATCAATTTTATCCATTAGCTCATTTACAAAAGGCTATCATGAATTAGAAAAACTTCAGACAACTTAAGGGACAAAATGTACAAGACTATACCCAAGAGTTTAGGAGAAGAGCACTCTTATTAGGGGTAGACTTACAAAGTCAAGACACTTTGTTGAAATATATAGGTGGTTTACATAGCTATCTTATACATACTATCCTTATGTTCAATCCTACTAGTCTAGACGAGGTTTGTGTCCAAGCCACACATTTAGAGGCTAGAGTTAAACAATATTTTGACAGGAACGAGGACAATGAATTTAAAGGCATTGGGAGAAAGAGAAATGCAAACTCTAGGAAAGAGAAGGGAAAATTATTTTTTAAAACCTGTTCCAAAACAAGCCATGATGAAGACCATTGTTGGAAACTTCATTTGAAGTTGAAAAGAAAAAAATTCAAAACCAAAGATAAGGCCAAAGAAAAAGGAAAGATGGTTACAATAGCTGAAAAAGACTTAGGGTCTGAATCATGAGATGAAATTAAAAGCATAGCTATGGCACTAAAGAACGTAAAGGGGAAAGAGGTAAATGAAACAAATCCCAATTCTAGCATTTCAAACTATCACATGAAAGCTCCAAATGAGGGGAGGAGGATTGAGCTATTTCATGTGAGGATCATTTCAAAACACACAAATATAAACACATTATTTGATAGTTGGTCACAAGCGAACCTCATATCAGAAGACTTAGTCAACATGCTAAATATTGAAACCATTCCACATCCTAAACCTTATCCTCTTGGTTGGATTTGAAAGGATGTAAATTTACAAGTTTCAAGGAAGTGCATCTTGCGCTTCACCATAACACCTCATTATATTTACATGGTTGAATTAGATGTGGTACCTTTTGACATTACAGGTGTGGCATTACGCAGTCCTTACTTATATGGCAGGAAAGCGATCTTACATCACCATGAGAACAGGTACCATTTATTCAAGGATGGAAAGGAATTTCTTGTGAGAGCACATCGGAAAAAGCTAGAATCTTCTTTAGTGAATGCAGGGTAGTTGAAAAGGCTTGTCAATGTAAGTCAAAATTTGACTTTGTTTATGATTAGGAAAAACAAATTTGTACATAATAATTTTCATGTTATTGCTGATGTAAATGATGAGATGTTTCAATCTGAAAGCAGGTCGTCTTTGGAAGAATATGACAAGAAGTTTCAGAAAAAAATATTTGGTGTCTATCAGCGCAGAAAATAGAGTGTCGGTGCAAAGTGGTGCAAAAATCCAAGAGAGGGTGAAGCATGCAAGCAAAGAGGGCACAAAGTTCAGCAATGATCATTGCTTGTTTTAGAATGGCAGAGTACTATGGTGAGAAAACTTGGTCGTGAATCGACATAAGTACATGGCTCATTCGGAAAAAAAATCACCATGAGGACAGTTGGCAAGGTGAATCTTATTTTCAGTTTACTTTGAAGGTAGACCATTCTAGGAATAGTATTTTTTTCTTCAAATTTCAGTTGCTTTTCTGCAAGTTTCAAAAATTTGCATCATGACATAGTCAAAGTTAGCAACAGTCGGTCAACATATTGAAGGAAGAATTTGTCTTTTTATGAGAAGCTCAATTTAATGAAATCAGGGAGATTTCAATGGATCAAGGTTGGAAGAGTGGATAATCAGCCTCCTCATCTTCAGTTTCAGTAGCCCAGAGATCTTTTGGGGTCCAAAAGCTTCCCATTGGGGAGGTGTGATCACGAGATCATGTCCAAGTTATAAAAATCTCTCAAAATGGAAGTTCTTAGAAATGGTTGCAATTTTAAATAATGGAAAGTTATCGTCACTGTGATTCTGGTGGTGCAAACAGTTCTCAAGACTGAGGTCGTATGAAAAAGTTATTGAGGTTTGAAATCTCCAGAAAACTCCAAAATTCATTTGTCCAAAGTTGAATTTTTAAATTTGGAAAAAATTTAAAAAAGAATATTTCAAGAATATTCCTCAAACTATTCCTTGAAATATTCCTTGGAGGGCGAATTATGTTTCGAGAAGTGGCATTTGATGATTAGTGGTTGGTTTGACTTATCGTATTTTTGGCCTATCACAGGCTGCCACATGGTAGGCCTAGAGGCCATCACGTGGCCCGAAGCCGAGGAGCAATGGTATGGTAAAATTTTATGTAGTTCGATGGATTCAAACCACAGACCTACCTCCCACAACGGACATGCATTACCAATAGACCATAGAGTGTTCCTTAACATCTATTGCAGACAGGTTCTATTTGAATTTTAAATAAAATTTGGTTGGCGACAAATTGGGGCCAGCCCCCACACTATACGACACCATGCGACTAGGACTCAGTGCCTAGGAGCTAACCACCCAACAATGACGATAATGGTTGGAAACCACGTCATATGACCACTCTGAAATGTTTAATGCGACAATTATGAAGCAGCTTCCCTGGCGGTCAGGGCAGCGATCACATGTGACCCCACCCCACTTAACATTAAATGCAACATTAAAATGTTGTTTCCAGATTTGGAGTGGGTCCAATAATTTCTGGCGGGCCGCCATTTTTGGTCAAGTTAACTGGAGTTTGTGGAAATACACAACAAGTAAAATTCACCATCACATAACAGAAGAAATTTTTGAGGCAGTTCACCCCTCTTGGGCTACATCTGCCAATCCAAGGCTCCCCAATGGCATGTCCTTGCTCTATTAATTTTCTCAAAATGGTTACAAAGGTAGAAAATATGCCTCAATATACAAAAACAACTGTAAATTTAGCTTCAGAAGATATAAAATATCTAGAAATGGATTTTGTTTCACCTTAAATAGTGAAATACAACCCAATACAGTGCCTTCTCTATGATGGCCCTAATGGCTCCTTCATCTTCCCTGAAGCAAAATCTGTTGTAGATCACCTCTATTCGCTTTGCATCCTATCCCAAAACTTCATACTTTGCATAAAATTACAAATAGTTCCATTTTTTGAAATACACAGTGCCCAGGAGTTAACCTCCAGTTAACCTAACCAAAAATGGAAAGACCGCCATTTTTGGTCAGGTTAACTGGATTTTGTGGAAATACACAAAAAGTAAACTATTTTTGGTTAGGTGGTGTCAACCTTGTAGGTTGTGGAAATATAGGCGTAGCAACACTTCCTTCTTTCTAGAATTGAGTGGTAGGCTTCCTTGTCGCCATTATTTTACATTCAACTTTTCTTGCCAACCTGAATGCCTTCTCCAATGAATCAGGTTCTAGAACACGAACTGCATGTTGTATGTTTTCCTTTAAAGTGCCTATGAAGATATCAATCTTGCGTTCCTATGGAATATCAGTTACCCTTATATTCAATTTTTGGAAGTCCTCAATGTGCTGCCCCACTAAACCCTTTTGTTTGAGATTTATCAATTGGCTAAAGAAGGTGTTGCTCTTTGTATCCTCATAATGTGCTATCATTTGTTTCGTAAAAATTGACCAAGTGACAATTTTTTTACGGGAGCAAAGCCATCGATACCATACAAATGTATTTTTTTCTAAATGTAAAGTTGCAATGCGTACCTTTTGTGTGTTTTTCACATTATGGAGATCAAAATATTGCTCCATCTGTAGTATCCATGTTACAGGATCCTTCCCATCAAACTTGCTCATATCCATTTTTGGAATATGGTGGTTCTTCCCACCAACATTAGAGTTTATAAAATCGTGATTAACATTTATTTTGTTCTCATCATGAGGTTCTTCTACTATCTTTTCACCATTAGGAAACATTTCTTGTATCAACTTGGTCAAACCTTCGATGTCTGCTTTTAGATCATTCTTCATGTTTTTCATGTTGTTTTCCATGTTGTCTTTCATGTCATCCATCTTAGCTTCCACACCTTTCTTCAAAACTTCCATTTCATTTTTTGTTGCTCTTTGCGAGAGTGAAATTTGTTGCACTTGCTCTTGTAATTTTGATAGATCATGTTGCAATTCTTAATCTTCATGAGTCATAGTAGACCCTTCTAAAGGCTTAATGGGTGTTGAATTATTTTTACGAGGCATATTTTAGAACCCAATATTGATATATATTCTACAATATGCCCTTGGAATCAATTCAAATTGATTCTTCAAACAAGACTTATGCAATTCGGAAAAAAAATACACACCTTTTTCTTCCTTTTGAGGAGCTCGATATTGAAATTGGATTATCTCTGTGATTGCAGCACTTCAATATCTGAATTTTGGTACCAACGTAGCACTCTGGATTATCTTTCGAATGCCATAGGCCTGACCTGATTTGGATTCTCCAAGACAAAGTTGTGTCCAATCTCCCACAATGACCTAATTATGGACTGGTTCAGTAGAGTGAACTTGTACGACTTTCCAAGTGTCATTGTTTTTTCCTATGTCTCTGAAATTGATATACAAGAAACTAAAGTCCATGTACTTGCGGCCACTTTTTACGGTACTCCAATCCGATGCCCAGAGAGAGAGTTATTGAAATTTTCCCACGATCACCTATTTGAGATGAAATTCAGGACCCTGAAAAAGCACTACCTTCCATAAATCATATCTCCAAAAATATTGCAAACCAAGCTCTGAATTTTTTTGACAAATTTCCTCGAGATTTCAGCTTCGCACCATACGCATTTCAGATTCTGAACCTTCTTAGAAAAAAAGTTATAGCGCAAATGCCACGATGACCTATTTAGGAGCCTGAAAAAAGACCTAACTTCCACAGATCATAACTCCGAAAATGTTGCGAACCAAGCTCTGAAATTTTTAGAAAATATTCCTCAAGATTTCTGCTTCGCACCATAAAACTTTTAGCTTCTGAAACTTCATAGAAAAAAAGTTATAGCGAAAATTCCACGATGAGCTGTTTGGAGCAGCGAAACCCTAGAATCCAAAGCTCTGATACCAAATGTTGTGTAACCAGCTCCAAAAATAGAAGAAAAAAGATATCAACGCCTTATAAATAAGCCACTTCGAGGGGGAAACCTCCAATACATTACATAAATGAAAAATTATTGGATTATCCAATTTCCAAAACCTCCTTTCTATATATAGGAGTCCATGGGGCCATAATGTAATCCTAGCGGGCCATAATGTAATCCTAGCCGACCTAACAATAATAATTTAAGGGCACATTAATAATAAAATGGGGGTTACAAGGGTACAATAATAACAATAAGGGGGTTACACTAACAACAATAAGGGACTATAATAGTAATATAGGGACCTAACAGATATGTTAAATAGTAAAATTAATTAACAAATCCTCACACATAAAACTCAGAAACAAACCAAAACTACTTTGTTTAACCTGCAAGTCATGGAGAAAACTTTGCACACTAAATTATACAAGAATGGATAATTTTCATAACATTACAAATAGTTCCATTTCAGATCATTTAATGTCCTTAGACCACCCCTCATTGGTCTTAATCTTGGTAGTGGCGGTCTCATAGAGACGGATCACAACAATGCTCAACTCACGATGGACCATGATATCTTTAAGTTTCTCCCAAAGTTTATCTCGAGGAACAACATCGAGTGCTTTTCTAAAGTCCACAAGGAAATAACAGAGATCGTCTTTACTATTGCGACATTCCTATGCAATGATTCTAAGAGTGACCATATGGTCAATAATCAAGTGATGTCTCCTAAAATATATTTGTCCTTTAGCTCTTTTTCCCTTGATTTCAAGCCAAAGGCTAAGCTTCTTCTCCAAAATGAGCCCATAAATCTTGGTCATGATATGGCTAACCATAATGGTCCTGTAGTTAGATGGAACGCTCTTGTCCCCATTTTTAAATAGAGGTACAATAAGGGTTTTAGTCCAAAGCTGAGGGAAGCCACACGTTACAACCAAATTGAGAAGCACGTGGAGATAAGGAATGAGGATAGATCTTCCCATTTTAAGGATCTCATCTAGGTATCCTTCAATATCTTTAGCTTTCCCAATAGTGAGCTTAATACCAAACTCAATGTCTTCAAGAGAGAATACATCCTCCTTAATTGGAGTGATTAAGGTGGTGCCCATAGTCTCCGGAGAGTCATACAAATTCTTAAGATAGCTTTCCCAATTTTCTAAGGGGATATAATGGTTATCTTTGGTTTTACGGATAAGAACATTGGGCCAAATTTTTTTGGCCATGACTTTAGAAAGGTGGAGAAGATAATCATGTCTTTTATTAATATATGATATTTTCTTCCTCTTGATGATATTATTGTATATATTGATATTCTGTAGCTTAATGATTTCATTAGGAGCTTCTCTAATCACTTTCCTGGCAATTTTGCAATCTTTGTCATATCATGGATTCGAAGTTATTTTTGACTTCTTAAATGAAATATCATTAGAAAACTTGCTAATGGTGTTGGAAAGGATAGTAGTGAAATCGTAATAAATTTGATCAATGTTATTATTATAATTCATGGGGCCTAAATCACTCTCTAAATCCCTTAATAAGAGGTCGGTTTTACTTCTATCGAAGTGAATGTGTCTTTTTATTTCATTGGTATCCTATGTGTGGGTGTTATGCACAGAAATATTGATGGATAGAGACAGAGATCAGTGGTCAGATTTAGGCTTGAATCCATTACAGAGCTCAAATTTCTGTAAAATGGTTGAGGATGAGGATGTCAAAAATTTCATAATCCACGACACTGCTACCTAGTGCATGGAAACATGCCATCTGACTAGAAAGGGGCCACTTGTTAATACCATTACAAATAATTAGGTCCCGGCACTACAAGGAAAATAACCTCTAGCGGATTTTTTTGAGGAACCCCTTATATAGATACCCCAGAGATCCATTTCTAGTGAAGGTTACTAGAGGAGCTTGGTGGGTGTAGGTTTTTGCAGATGTTTTTTTCCCAGTGCTCTTATCATCCTAAACTGCACCAGTGCATTCAACAAGCGAAAGCACTGTTGCACACAAAACATTGGTACACCGGAAACTGTGTGCTCCGTACACACCAGCCCAGTGCATCTTATTACTGCAACGCACTGGTGCGTTACAAATATTCTGCATTGGTGGGTCATAAAACCCTGTGCCAGAATAGAAACCACTTGGGGCAGTCTTAAGAAACCGCACTGGTGTGCCTATAAAACCCCACGCATCGGAACAGGGTTAAACAAAAAAAACATTACGGAAAAAAATCACATTTTTCACTTTTCTCAATGCTCCAGAGCTCCCAAGCACCAGTGAAATTTATCCTTGTCTGAGCCGCCCTAACATCGGTGCTCCCATTGCACCCATTACATGCTTTGTTGTTGTGCATTGGCTAGCAATCTCCAGCTTGAATCTTGCAAAATGGTGGGAAATGTTTCTTTTGCAAATGCTACAGCCAATATGCATCCTCGATGGCCAAATGTACAGATATTTTTCTCTTTTTTCCATAATTAATCCTTTTAGTGGATTATAATTTCAAATTACCTTAAAATTAAGCTTTTTAGTGAAAAAGAAAAAAAATTGTCACGCGGTGGGCTTAAGCCATTTGATTTGCACCAGTTCATGGTGCTGCCTATAAATTTGTAAATCACACCGCAACGAGTGCTAACGGTATCTGCACCGGTTCCGGGGCGTTACCGTTTGGCTCACCATGTTATTTTAAAAATTTTAAAAAAGTGTGGTGTAGGAAGTTACCCAACCGCACCATTGACCATGTGGAATAGTGGCAATCCGGTATGTTGACTTAAATATCCACCCTGAGGAGGGTATTTTTTTCAGCGCACCACATTCCACATTTCAATAGGATCAATGGGGCGGTCTGGTAAAGGATTGCACTTTTGGCTATGTAATGATGTCAGGAGGTTAGTGCATTAACTGAACTATATGCCCCAGGGCATATAGTTTAGTCAGTGCACTGCACTCTCGACACAATACATAGTCAATGGTGAGCTGAAAATTTTCAGGTGCACCATCGTCGTTGCGTTGAATATTATCTGGTGCACGACTGCCAGTGCGTAACAAAAAAAGACACACTGGTACCGGTGCATGCCTATTTTTTTTGGCGCACCGACTGTTTTTTTTTTTCAAAAAAAATATATGTGTATATTCCTAAATACATGTCTCATTTAATAAAAGTATTTAATATTTCAATCATTCAGAGACGTGAAAGGAGGGAAGAGGGGGAACAAAAACAACAACAACGGACCAATATAACATGGTTCGCCTGTGGGAGGCACGAGATAGAGGGAGAGATGTGTACACTTTCCCTATTACACAAACTACCCAGGGGCTTGTAAGGCAAGTACACCTCCTCAAGTTCTATGAGGAGGCTACTTCTGTAAAGGGCCATAGTGTGCTTTTGAGACATCTTATCCGTGGGTTGAATTCCCACTAACAGAATTTTCGGGTTGGTCCTAACCAGTGGTACGGACCCACTAAGGAGGACATATATTTTGTTACAGGGCTATCGAGGGGAGGGGTTGATTTTCCCTCATTCCTAGAGGTTCCAGTTGGCTATGCAATAGGGAGTCAGTCGGTGTAATCCTAGAGATACATTTCTATAGATATATTGTCTCCTTCAGATTTTCAGGTCTCTCGAGGTCAGTTTTGTATTGGTGCATTTGGTAGTCAGGAGGTGAGGTGCCTCTCACTTCTGATTTCGACCATTTCACACAACACCAGTGACAGGCAACACATTATTTGCTCGCTTCTATATTATTTTTATTCTTTAGTACAGGAGCCACAACTTGTCAGGTGGTCTACGATTTTTTTGCAGCAGTTCTATGTAGCCTTAGATAGATGTCGTTCTCATGCGTAAGGGAGGGTCAACTTCCCTTTTCCTTCAGATATTTTTTGTTTATTTTTTGATAAGTTTCCAGAGACGAGGCATACATTTTTTAGGCAGCCTCGTAGGCCGATGTTTAAGGCATGGATGCACATGTGGGGACAGATGATGCCCAAGAGGGGCAAAACTATGTTTTCCGTGAGGATATCGCATGATGCACTAGAGTTGCTAGCCGATGTTGACAAGCACCCCCTCATTATGGTCCCCTTTCCTTATGTTGGTTTGGATTGGTAATGGTGTGCCACCATCCTCTTCACAGATGATGAGACGCTAGATAACAGAGGTAATATTACTGTTTAATTTCAATTTACTCTAACATGTTCTTTAACTTGCTTTTATTAAATTGTGTAATGAAATTGTCTAATTATTGGTGTGCAATTTTATATATTTTGCATAAATTGGGTCTTTTGATGGTGAGGACATGCCAACACCACCACATGATCTAGGTGTGGATCTTGATGATGATCAGAATATGCTAGATGTCGAGGATCATCAACAGGCCAGTGTAGAGAGACCTACTCCTACTGGTGCTTCAGTACCACCTTTTTCTAGGTGTGATAGGCTTGATAGCAGATTCAGGATGGATTTGGGCGACCAACTAACTACATTAATTGTTGAGGTAGGATTCAGGCCTACTATTATGAGAGACATATAGGCCGATGGTAGGTTGTTACATATGTGGAGAGGAATGTTGTGCAACATGTACAGCTTGATGTGGCATCTTGTAGGAGCTACGACCTTAGTTACATGGCTGAGGAGGACCATTGCATGTTATAGGCATGGTAGAGACGCAACATGTGATGGAGAGTCTCTGATCAGCAGTGCATCATCTGATGATTTTTCACCTTGCACTGTGCCAGATGAGTAGCCTCCATTAGCATCGAGCAACAGTCATCATGGAGAGCAAGTTGGACCATCGGCCACATCCAGTCAGAAGCCTGCAACATCGAGCAGTACTCATGATCATGAGTAGGCTGGACCATCGACCATGTCGAGTCACCATGATGAGTAGCCAACATTTGATCCTGATCAGCATGAGGCACCAATACCAGATCGACATGCACATGATGATCAACATCTATCTGAGCTTGTTGAGGCTGCACCATCAACTGAGCAAGCCTTGACTATTACTACTATTGATGATGTACCACCAGCTGATCCATGAAATTTATATTACAGTTGTATATTTTTGACATTATTTAGTTATCTATATATATATATATATATATATATATATATATATATATATATATATATATCTGTGTGTGTGTGTGTGTGTGGGGGGGGGGGGGGGTGGGGTCTGTGTATTTTATGTCATGTTGCAGCGGTATGTAATTTACATGTTAGTGATCATCATGATGTGTATGTTGTTGGGTCATGTTAGATATGTTCATTTAATGTGCAGCTTGCAGATAGATGTGTATGTGATAGAAGTTATTTGACATGAGATGTATATTTGATGTGTGTGTTATGGTGATGTTATACAATTCTAATTATGTTTTGTTAGATGATCATGATCTCGATGATGTTAGCAAATTTGAATGTGTATTTTAGTCTAATATGATGTTTCTACGATGGTTATCATGATCATAATGTTTATTAATTAATTTAATATTAAATGACCATGATATTTATTAAATATTATGTCATGATTGTAATTGAAATTTTAATTTTAATTGTATGTAAAATTGTAAAAATGTATCTGTATTTGTAAATGTAATTTTAACTGTAATTGTATGTAAAATATTTCTAAAATTTTAATTGTAATTGTAATATTTAATTTATTTTGAAATGATTGTAATTGTATATATGATAAATTGTAAAATTGTAATTGTAATTCTAATTGTATGTAAAATTCTAAAATTGTAATTGTATTTGTAATTGTAATTGTATGTAAAATATTTGTAAAATTTTATTTGTAATTGTAATATTTAATTTATTGTGAAATGATTGTAATTGTAATTTCAATTGTAATTGTATATATGTAAAATTCTAAAATTGTAATTGTAATTGTACGTGAAATCGTCAAATTGTAATTGTAATTGTAATTCTTATTCTAATTGTATGTAAAATATTTGTAAAATTTTAATTGTAATTACTATGAAATGACCATAATTATATGTCAAAATTCTATAATTCTAATTCTAATTCTAATTCTAATTGCATGTGATATTGTAAAACTGTAATTGTAATTCTATTTCTAATTGTAATTTTAGTTGTAATTGTATGTAAAATATTTGTAAAATTTTAATTGTATTAATGTCAAATGATTTTATTAAAACTTTTAAATTTGTAACTTTGTAAAATTGTAAATAATTGTAAGAAAATAAATATAAAATAATATGAAATTTTGTAACATAATAAAGTTTATAAAATAATGCAAATAAATTCATGTACTTTAGAATTATCATTATTTTATTATGATATTACATACTAAAAAAAATAACTTTATATAGTACGTCATTTTTATTGAGATCAACATAATTGCAAATTATCAAGTGAAATACTGATTTTAACATTAATTCAAAATACATATTATAATGTTTCCAAAAAAACAATCTTATAAGGTATAAATTAATTAAGTCCTCTTCTTTATAAAAACCTATCTTAAAAAGTATAAATATAGATGAGATAACACATGTACCATTTCACATGTACTAATTCCATTGAACATGTACTAATTCCATTTGTATATTACCATTGCATTGCCTCTTATGGATGCTAGTTCCATGAATAGATTTTCGAATAATTCAAGTGTCAAGAATGTGATAGACAAAAAAAAAACAAAATTTTGGACTACCTTGCATTTTATTAAAAGGTTTTTGAGATTTTTTGTGGAGTTTATGGGTTCATGTATCTATTAGACAGTACCGACCCTATCATATTGGTATTCGAGTTGAATTTTTCCTAGCAGCGATATGATTGAATCTCGTAGCTATGCATTTAACAAAGAACCCATATATTTTGAGAATATGTTTGAAGACTATTGTCATATACTTGAGCACTATTCCCTTTCTTCACCATATTAGCACAAAATAGAAAGAATAATTTCTTTCACCATAATAACACACAACTTTCAAAAAGGAAAGCACTCCATTCTTTGTTTCGAGGAATTTTACGCAGATGATAGGCATTTCTATGTATTTTTATCCATATTATGCAATTTAATATGGGTTGGAGGGAGCTTACAATCTTGTATTTGTTAGTAACTGCACCCTTCGGTAGAACCAAAGAAAATTCAAGTAGATTCCTCAGTGAAGTAGACTGGCCATAATCAATTCCTTCGAGACCTCAATAGAAGAAATATATATGCATGTCAGAAATAGATATGCATGTTAGAGGCTCCTGTTGGCACCTTTTCTTGTTCCAGGTTGTGGAAATGTTCAAGTTTCTTTTTCTGAAAGAAGAAGAGGTGTAGTTTTGAAAATAAATGGCCCAAATATTTTCATAGCAAAATGTACATTTCCAACATGTATAAAAACTAAAATATCTCCAACTTCAATAAAATACTCGAAAGCAAAACTTTACCAACCATTTTTGAAAATTGCCTACGTCTTAGCATAGCCCAGGTTCACATGCCACAATTGCCCACTTGGACCCTATATTATTGCATCTTCACATGCCCCACATTGCATTCTCTCCACATTCTATCCACCTCCTGCAATAACCAAAATGCATTGGAAGAATAATTATTTCCATTAAGTATTTATCCAATTCTAATTCTCAATTCTAATTCTAATTCTAATTATGAGGGTTTTCCACAGTGCATTATATTATATATCATTTTTGGCATTCAACCGCGTTAATGGTTCATGAGGCTCAATACTTGCTAAGGTTTTGCAAATGGGGTAGCAAGCTAAGTGGGCTTGATTGTGGGGAAAACTCCATAGTTAAGCGTGCTTGAGCCAGAGGAGTTCTGGGATGGGTGACCTCCTGGGAAGTCCTAGTTACCGGGTGCAAGCCCCGGAAGTGATGATTAATGCTATGTGATTCAGTTCACTAGTTTCAATCCCACTTCTTCAGCCATGTGAGCATCACCCGATGTAATGAGTGCGAAGTGGAATATTCAAAAATCATGAGAAATTAGTTAGTTACGACTACCTCATGGAAATTTTCATAGATGAATGACTTACTTAACGCAGTTGAATCCCAAAAATGATATATAATATAATGCACTACGGAAAACCCTCATACTTAAAATACAAAGAGTAAAGGGATCTCTACTTGAATGGTTCATGAGGCACAATACCTGCTAAGGTTTCGCAAATGGGGTCGCAAGCTAAGTGGGCTTGATTGTCGGAAAAACTCCATAGTTAAGCATGCTTGAGCCAGAGGAGTTCTAGGATGGGTGACCTCCCGGAAAGTCTTGGGTATCGGGTGCAAGCCCCGGAAGTGATGATTGACGCTATGTGATTCATTTCACTAGTTTCAATCCCACTTCTTCACCCCTGTGAGCATCACCCGATGCAATGAGTGCTAAGTGGACTATTCAAAAATCATGAGAAACAAGTCAGTTACGACTACCTCATGGAAATGGTCATAGATGAATGACTTACTTAACATTGCTGAATCCAAAAAATGATATATAATCTAATTCTAATTCTCAAGAATAAACAAAATTCTAATTCTAATTTCATATTTCCATTAAGAATAAATAAAATTCTAATTCTCAATTTCTATGGTTGGAGTTCACTAAATTTTGGTGTGCACACCTAAAAGTAATTTCGGTGACTTAACCGCAAATTGGTGCTAATGTACATATAACCGCACCATTGTGTTTTAGTTACTATGCACTGGTGCGGTTCTATTAGGTGACACACCAGTGATGAATAACCACAAATAAAAAAAAGTGAAACTTGATTTTCGTTAACTGAAAAAAAAAAGGTAAATTGAAAAATGGGTGGCAAAATATTTTTGAAAATCTAATTTCATAAAACAAATTTTTTAAATACTAAACACTTTTCATTATTTCACTATTTTTGCAAAAACATTCAACCAGAGCTGGAGATTTGGAGGAGACATACCTAGGGCAAGAGAGCACGAGAGCACTGTGGAGCAGCAAAATACATTCAAACATAAGTATTCATACAATCAAAATTCCAAACATCTGGTGATTCAAACCTTGTAGCATAGAATTTCAAACGATCTCGTGATTAAATTTAATTATTTTTTTTACTTTTTCTGCATTCTTTTTAAGAAGTAAGAAAAAAATTTCAATTTGTTTTTCATTTTCAGAAAAAAAAAAATTTAAAAAAAAAAAAAAATTAAAACAAAAAATTAAAAAAATTAAAAAAAAAATCATTTTTACCCTAAACCCTTCATTCTTTTTGTTTCTTCCCTTTCTTCTCCCCATTTCTGTGATTTTGGAATTAGGGCTTTTCATTTTGGATTGACATCCAACCCACAGGACATCTTGCATAGTTGGATCCCAATCCATGTTGGCCCTTGCGTGAATTTTTGAAAAAAGATTTTTTTTATCGGTGCACCCTGCGTAACCTAGCGCACCAGTGTGTTGTATTATCTCGGCGCACCGCAAAGGTACTGTGTAATAAAAAATTTAAAAACAATTTTTTTAATCAGTGCGCCATATGTAAAATAGGGCAGCGGTACACTATTTCATTATGGTGCACTGAGAACGTTATGTTTCGCAAAAAATGTTTTATTGTTTTAATCATTGCACCATGTAACATATAATGCATCGCACGGGGTCTCCTAGTTGACAGAGAGCACCATATGGTGGTCCCTTGTTTGCACAGGGTGTTTATGCTACAAAAACTAACACTGAATGATTTTTATTATTTTTTCTATGTTAATTGGTCTAATGGTAAACATGTAATGTACCGATGCTCCTTGTTGACATAAAGCGTCGTACGTTCTATAATATTGTTTGTGCGGTGCATTTATAAGACCCCCATGCACCGACGTCGACGCGTACACCATGAATGGTGCACTGGTTTCTTCATTTTATTTATTTTTTATCCTGAAAAGTTGACAATTTATTTATAAATATATTAATGAATGATATGGTACAGGTTTCAAACTGAGAAAGAAATGACTGACAAGAGATCAAGTAACAAAAATACTGATAACACACCAAGAAAAGAAAAAAAGGCAAGTTCTTTGTAAAATGTTTACAAAAAATATTATTTTTGAACTATATGTAACTTTAATTAATATGTATTGTTTATTGTGTATCATGTAGAGCCACAAAATGATGAAACCTGATAAGATTATTTCTGATCTAGGAGAAGAAGAGCATAAAAGCTTGATGGAAAAATTGCAAAAGGATAATCAGGTGAATGAAAAAAATACTATCGATCCAATATGAGAGAATTTTTAAATTTTCATTAATAATATACTTAAAATTATTAGATAACATGTGTCAAATAATGCATTAATTCACATCTGTTTAATGTTCTACATGGATCAACAACTTAGAAAAGGAATTTTGTTCTAAGAAAAGAAAAAAAATAGAACATGTGAATGAAAATGAATTGCTCCTTAGCTCATCTGGAGTGGTGTTGAAGGTTAATGAAACGGGGAAAAACTTTTATAAAAGTCTGAGGGATCTAGTGGAACAAATGCATATACATTCTTTCCACTTATAATACAAAAATCAATCCAATGATTTGAAAAACCAAATTTTATCTAAACTACAGGAAGAGTTTCCAGATAATTGGTCAACGAGACATGTGAGACTTTTAATAGCAAAAATGTACCAAAAAAAAAAGAATGAAAAAGTAATATTTCATTAAATATTTGTCCAGAATTATTTATAAATATCACTTTTGTTATATTTACTTTTCATATATCAATATAAAAATTAAATAGTTTATTTTCATGTTACATTTTCAGGAGGATTATGAAAATCTCAATATATGAATGAGCTGATATCAGAAATATTCCAGTAGGAATGTCAAAAAAGGTGTACAAGGAGATGGTCAAAGAAATGGACAAAATTGCATCATAGGAGGAGCCATATCTACAACGACGTGCTTCAATTGTAATATGTAATCATTGAATTTTTCTATCATTAGGTACAATAAATAAATAATTTAGCATTAAATATTAATTTTTAAGTATTTTCTTGCAGAAAAGAAAAGAAAATGGAACACATTCAGCACATAAAACAGAATGACAAGGAAGAAAAGGGTTGATATCTAAGTTTTTGAGTAACTGTTACTTCCTTATAACAACTTAACTAGATTTCATTTTTGTATTTTCTAAGTTGTTTTACAAAAATCATCATTAAATGTCTTCAAACAAGTGCTAACATACAAATAAAAACCATCAGACGAATTGATTGAAATTGGGTTAAATATGGGTTATGAGTATATGTTGGCATATCAGAAATTAATTGTGGAATTTGTAAGCATCTATCGATCTTGTTTTAATTAGCTCCATCTATAATTAATAGAACAAAAAAAAAATTTATATTAAATATATGATTTGTTATGAGGTATAAAACTTGCAGGAAAAAAAGTTTGGAACTGCACCAACAGATGAAATCTTGAAAGATGGCATGGTACATGGTTTTGAAAGAATTTTTATAGTTTATGAGTCAATTGTTGCTATTGTACATCATTCCTTTTTTATTTATATTGATGTATATTATTTAATATTGCAATTTTCATTATTCTCACCAATGTATATACACTCATTATAGTCTATTTTTATGTTTGTAGATAGAAGGTGAAGAAGAAGAAAACAATTAACACTGTGAACAAAACATTCCTGAAAATAACCCAAGTCATGGAAGAAGCTCTTGTTAGGATATTCCAACACATAGGAAATAGTTAAGAATAACTTAGTCTAGTGTAGAGTTAGGTAAAGTGTGTTTCTTTACCATGTACATTTGTAACTTATAATCCGACGGTCATGATTTGTAGTGATCTAATGATTATCTCTCACCTCGGTATTAACAACACTTGATCCATGGATTAACACCGGATTGGTCCATGATATTTATTTAAAGAGCATGGAGGGTCATTTTTCCGGTAACCTTTTATGAGAGAAACATATGTAACCTTTCTTCTTATCTTAATAAATTTTCTGAAGTATCCACATTGGCTCAGGCCATGGACTGTTTCCCTCTTTGAGGGTTTTAACCACGTGATTATATTGGTTTACTAATTTTTGATCTATTTGTGAATGGTGACCTTTGGTTCTTAATCTATGAAACTTACCCTATAAATTCCTATGTGGTATCAGAACTATTTTGAGGGTTGTGTCCATTGTTGATCAAAATACGAAGTCGGTTCGACTGCATGCGAATGTCATTTTATAGATCTACTACTTCTAAACATTTTTGGGTTTGGAGAACTACTCCATTATGTCTGGAGCATTTGTTACAGTCAGGAACACCTTTCGTTTCATGCGAACAGGTTTGAGGCTATCTAAGTTATGACAGGTTAGATCTGCAGGTATAAAAGCATCTATTTTGCAGTTATATTTGTTAATCGTTACGTTATATCGGTTTCCTTTGTTTATTTTCGTTTTTAGGTTATATTTATTTTCCGGATCTATACCCTCTTCTCTGTGTATGCTCTTTTCTGTGCATTGCGTGCGATCTTGGAAAATCAAAAACAGGAAAGGGATTTTTTTTAGCTACGTATGCTCTTTCCCCAAGTCTTTGTGCAATCTTGGGAAATAAAAAATATTGAAAAAAATGATATTTGTTGGTAAGGATAACCGAAAATATAACATTCTGCCATAAGGCTTTGAATTTCATTTTTTTTTCTCGGTTTTTTTGTTTTTTTGTGCAAGAAAATGCACGCACACCGAAGAGTAAAAAAAAAAAAAACTAAAAAAAACTAAAAAAAAACCCCTTCCTCCTTTCAAACAATAACGTGATCCTTTTACTATATTACTTGGTGAGGGGTTAGTTAATTAGAATAGAGGTCTTGGGTTCAAGTCTCCTTCTCAAGCTTCTTTTGTAAAAAAATTATGTTCAAAGGGGCAGATTTTTTTTTTTAAAAGCCGCACTTCATCTCGTTCTTGTAACTATTCGGCATCTACAACTCAGATTTTTCAAAAGGCATAACTTGTTCATCCGGAAGTCGTTTTTTGAGCGGTTTTTTTTTAACAGCCTAATTTTTCTAGATCTTTCCATTAAAGTAGTTAGTTTCAACTTTTCTCACTTTCAACTTTTTTTTTAAATGGAAAGTGCATGCCTGATTATTCTTAACAGCACCAATTATTTCCAAACGCTACCTCACATGGTACATATACTTAGAAGTAAATGGATTTATAGAATAGTCACAGGACAAGAAACTAAACCTTCCGATGATGATAAAGTTTTTAAATGGGAAAATAAACAAGATCAAGCACTAGGGTTGATAGGAATGTCCATTGATCAATATCTTCGGTTTCATATCCTTAACATTGACACCCCTGATGAAGCCCTGGAAAAGCTAAAACTGTTTTTGGCATTCAAAATAAAATCAAGGCCCACTAGTGGAAAATGATTTTCTTACTTTGGACCCCAATAATTTCTCTTCCATTGAAGATTTTTTGTCCAAATTCAAGACCGTTCGAATTCTTTTAGAAGGTTGTAAGATAAAATGTGGAAGATGGTAGCCTCATTTATTTCATTCTTGATAAGCTTGGCCCTGCATACTCCGCATTTGTTTCTACCTTCCATTCCACTAGAGAAGTCATCATTTCTTCACGAACCGCCTACAAGAACCCCTCTTTTTATGCCTTTTGTGATTCTTTGATAAGAGAACAACAGAAACTCTTACACCTTGGTCTTATCACTTCTAGAAATGCTTCTAAGAAATCCTTAGCAGCCCAACAACAATCATATCAAAAGAATCCCAAGAAGCAGTATGCTAAAAAGTATGGTCTGAAAGAAAACAAGGGTCCTAAGCAATTTTAGCCACAAACTAACAAAGAAACTCGCCAAAATGATAAGGCATATAAAAAAAAGGAAAGAAGAAAGATAGAAATTTCAACTTTTGCAATCGTGATTTCCATTTAGAGTCCAAATGTTTTAAGAATATGGAAGCCTTAGAAGAAGCAATGAATAAGCACAACATCAATTTGGAGCACTCTTCACCTTCATCTTCAGGCATGGCACTTTATACTTGTGGTTGTCAACCATCAAGATCTGGTTATGCATTAAATGTATCTTCTTCTTCTCCTTCTCATGAGTGGCTCATTCATTCTGGAGCTTCTTACCACATGGCTAAAAATAAATCCATGTTTTCTTCTTTAAATGATTGTAACACCAAGCATATTTATGTTGGTGATGATAGATCTCTTAGTGTTGTGGGATCTGGAACCATTCATCTAGATAATGGTCAGCTTAATGATGTACTATGTGTTCCTACCTTGTCATGCAACCTTTTATCTGTTTATCATATAACTCATTCAGGTGAAGGGAAAATAGTAGAATTATCACCTCATGATGTTGCAATCAAGGACCTCAAATATCCTAAACATATTTTAGCTACTGCCATTGTTGATGATTCTAGAAGGTTGTATAATTTTAAAAACTATGGTTCATCCTCTCTTCCCTCTGTTTTTGTTGCTCATAATGATGATATGAGCAAACTTTGGCATGAGCGATTTGGTCACTTAAACTATCACTCTCTTCAAACTCTATGTAAGGAAAATATGGTGATGGGCCTTCCTATGATATCTTGTCGAGATGGTGTTTTCTCCAAATGTGTACTCGGAAAACATCATTGAGATATTTTTGACAAACGTGCCTCTTGCCATGCTTCAACCCCTTTGGAGCTTGTGCACAGTGATTTATGTGGTCCACTTCCTGTTGTTTCTTTCTCTGGTTGCAAGTACTTCCTAACTTTCATTTATGATTTTTCTAGACGCACTTGGGTATACTTCTTAAAACTCAAGAGTGAAGTTTTTAACATGTTCTTGTCGTTTAAGGCCTTTGTTGAGAAATAATATGGACATCAAATTATTAAGTTAAGATCAGACAATGGAGGAGAATATTTTAACAAAAAAAATTTCAACTTCTACACTGAGCATGGCATTCAATGGAAACATACTGTTCCATATACCCCACAAAAAAATGGTGTAGCTAAAGGGAATAATCACACCTTAAAAGAAATGGCTAATTGTATGCTTCAATCTAAAGGACTTGGTCTCAATTTTTGGACAGAAGCCATTAACTGTGCAAATTACATAGTAAATCACACTCCTACTAATATTTTAGAGAATATAAATCCAGAAGAATCTTGGAGCTCAATCAAACCAGATGTAAGTCACTTTCATGTTTTTGGAAGTGATGCTTGGGCCCATATTCCAGATGCGAAACATAAAGCCTTAGAACCTAAGAGTGAAAAATGCATTTTTTTTTGGATATTCTGAAGATGTCAAAGGATATAGACTTCTTCAACCAAAATCCAAAAATATAATCATTAGAAGAGATGTAAAATTTGATGAAAATATATTCGCCTATGAGCCTAGTTTGGCAGGTGTGCCACCTTTGGCCCACGAGCCTGATTCGGCATATGTGCCACCTCTCTCTCTCTCTCTCTCTCTCTCTCTCTCTCTCTCTCTCTCTCTCTCTCTCTCTCTATTTTTAATATCATTCCTTCTAGTTCAGATGATGACAGCAAGGATGAAAATCCTCCTCCACCTCGTGAAATTGTTCCTTACACTCCACCACTTTCAACATGGGTCTGCTCTACTCAAGATGCAGTAGGTTCTCTTGTAGGTGACCCTGCTAATAAACGACGTACACGTTCTCAGTTTGAAAGAGCCTCTTCCTTATTGGCTTAGGTTCCAAAAGAACTTGATCCAAAAACCTTTGAAGAAGCCTTCGGCCATCTAGATTGTGATGAAGCTATGAATGAATAGTATCGTTCCTTATTGGAAAATGATACTTGGGATCTTGTTCCTCTTCCAAAAGGAAGAAAACTTGTCAGATGCAGATGGGTTTACAAAAAAAAATTTGGACCAGATGGAAAAGTGGATAGACATAAAGCTCATCTTATCGCTAAAATATTTTCACAAGTTGAAGGCATTGACTATACTGAAACCTTCTCCCCTATTACCAAAATGAATTCTATTCACCTTGTTCTTTCCCTTGGTGCCTTCTTTAAATGGGAAGTCCATCATATGGATGTTAAATCTGCCTTCTTACATGGATATTTTCATGAAAAAATCTACATGGAAAAACCCCCTCGATTTATCCAAAAAGACTCCATCATTTTTTGTCACCTTAGGAAGTCTCTCTATGGTCTCAAACAAGCTCCTCAGGCTTGGTATGCCAAAATGGATACATTTATCTTAGATAATGGCTTTTCTAGGTTTAAATTTGACAACACTGTCTACACCAACAAACTGGGTAAGTCCTTCACCATACTTGTTATTTATGTTGATGATATTATCCTTACTGGTAGTGATCCAAACCATATAAACCATGTGAATTATATGCTCTAAAATAAGTTTGAAATGACAGACTTAGGACACTTGCATTTTTTTTTGGTCTTCAAGTCTTGCAATCCAAAGAAGGCATTACCCTCTCTCAGTCCAGGTATGCTTTTGATCTTCTACACCACTTTCACATGGAAGACTGTAAGCCAGCCCCTTCTCCCTCTCATTCTGGATTCAAGCTTTCAGTCAACTGTAGTACCCCTAAAGTTGATGCTACCTTATATCATCAACTTGTTGGTGAAATTATGTATCTAACCCATACCATTCCTGACCTCTCCTTTGTCATTGGTCTTGTCGCTCGGTTTATGCATAAACCTCATGAAAGTCAATGTAAAGTAGCCAAAATAATAATTCGATATATTTCAGGTACAGTTCAGTTATGGATTCATTACAGTGCAGGAGCATCTCCATCGTTGATTGGTTTCACTGATTCTGATTGGGCTAGTGACCCTGATGATCAAAATTCTACTGAAAGATATGTATTCACTCTTATTTCAGGACATATTACTTGGTCTTGTAAGAGATAAAGTGCCGTCTCTCTTTATTCTGCAGAAGCAGAGTATTGTGGTGCAGTTGAAGCCAACAAGGAAGCCATGTGGCTTCGTCAGATCCTGTCTGAATTTGGTCTCTATCAGCAACATCCAACTACACTTTGGTGTGATAATCAGAGTTCCATTCAGCTCTGTAAAGATCCAGTTGAGCATCAGCGTATCAAACACATTGAAATCCACATAAACTTCATCATAAAGCTCATTCATGATCGTGTTCTTGAAGTGCAGTACTGTCTAACCAATGATCAAGTAGCTGATATCTTTATGAAGGCTCTCACAAAAGCGAAGTTTACTAAACTTCGATCCATGCTTGGAGTTAAGGAAAGTTTTCATTAAGGGGGGATAGGCTCTAATGCCTCATTCCTTCTCCTATTGTGTCACTTTTGTAAATCCTTCAATCCTATCCCAATTTGTTCTTAAGGGGGGATGTTAGGATATTTCGCCACATAGGAAATAGGCTCCTTTTGTGTCACCTTTGTAAATCCTTCAATCCTATCCCAAGTTGTTCTTAAGGGGGGGTGTTAGGATATTTCGACACATAGGAAATAGTTAAGAATAACTTAGTCTAGTGTAGAGTTAGGTAAAGTGTGTTTCTTTACCATGTACATTTGTAACTTATAATCCGACGGTCACAATTTGTAGTGATCCAACGGTTATCTCTCACCTCGGTATTAACCACACTTGATCCATGGCTTGGCACCCGATTGGTCCCTCATCTCTATTTAAATATCATGGAGGGTCATTTTTCTGGTAACTATTTATGATAGAAACATATGTAACCTTTCTTTTAATATTAATAAATTTTTTGAAGTGGCCGCATTGGCTCAGGTCATGAACTGTTTCCCTCTTTGAGGGTTTTAACCATGTGATTATACTAAGGTACTGATTTGTGATCTATTTTTGAGTGGTGACCTTTGGTTCTTGATCTATGGAAATTACCTTGTAAAGTCCTACAGCTCTAGCAGTGATAACAGTACAAGCAAAGAATGATGATCACTATGTTTGAATATCAAATCAAGGCATTGTATTTTTTGAAATATTTGTCCGTGAAATCAGACATTTTGTTTAATGTAATGGACATAGTGTCCCAATTTAAAGACAAAGGGATACCAATAACTGCCCCATTTTGTATGACAAATACTATCTTATATATATATATATATATATATATATCTTTTAATTTATTCTATTGGGTTCTCTATTATCACTATGAAATGTAACAAAACTGATTAAATTTATGGATGATTAAATATTATAATGAAGAGATGTGAAATTTGATGATATGCTATAACAAATTAATCCAAACATCACATTCAAATGCACTAATAAAAATTTAATTCATATGAATACTGTTATAAGATATATATGTGTCGACTTTTGATGACTAATGAATTTAAAAAAATCACAATAATTATGATATGATATAAAAAATTAATTCAAACATCACATTCAAATGCATTATTACAAATTTAATTAATATGAATACCCTTATAAGATGTGTCAACTTTTGATGAATAATGAATTTTAAAAAATCACAATAATTGCATTGTCATATTAAGTCAATGTTTCTAAAAACTACAAAATGAACACTAGTGCGTGTCAGTTACTGTAAACCGGTGCGTTTGTATGATGCATCACACCGATGCATTTATATGAACTATGGGCACTGCAAAAATACCAAAACCAATTAAAAATATCAATGTGTTTGTGCAATACTACGCATCAGAGCGTTTATGTGAGACTACGCATCGGTGCATTTGTACAACCTATTGGCACCGCACAAATACGAATACCAATTAAAAATATCAGTGTGTTTTTTGGTTACGGCACACCAATGCATTTCTATAAGTGTACGTAAAATGACCGCACTATTGACCGCACTATTGACCATTAGTTGATGTTTGGCAGTGCGTTGACGGAATTATTGGCCCCATGATGGATATTTTAGTCAACGTACTACTTGAGAAAGTATAGGCCATGATGTGCGGTGTGCTCCAAATTTCCAGGGGCATTGCGGCTGGTGCATGTTGAAAACATATGCACTAGTACTAGTGCTTGCCTATTTTTTTGGGCACACCGAATGTTTTTTTTTCAAATATATATATATATATATATATATATATATATATATATATATATATATATATATTTTTTAAATACATGTCTCATTTAATGAAAATAATGTATTTAATATTTGAATCATCCAGCGATGTCAAAGGAGAGAAGAGAGGGAACAACAACAACATATGGTGGAACAGTATAAAATGGGTCGCCTGTGGGAGGCACAAGAGAGGGAGAGAGATATGTACCCTCGCCGTATTACAACAGCCACCCAGGCACTCCTAAGGGAGGTAGGCCTCCTCAATTTCTATGAGGAGGCTACATCCTTGAAGGGCCATGGTGGGTTATTGCAACAAATTTTCTTTAGGCAGAATGCCCATCGACAAGCTTTTCAGGTTGGTCCTAAAAAGTGGTACATGCCCACTGAGGAGGACATATATTTTATTATTGGCCTATCAAGGAGAGGGAATGGTTTTCCCTCATTCCCAAAGGTCCCCATCGGCTATGCAGCAGGGATTCAATTGATGTAGTCCCAGAGATACATTAGCACTGAGGTATTATCTCCTGTAGATTTTCACGTATTTGGTGGTCAGTTATAGATTGCTTCATTTGGTGGAGAGGAGGTGAAGTGCCTCTCACTACTGATTTCAACCATTACACACCATACCAGTGACGGGAAATGCATTAGTTTCCTACTTTTATTTTATGTTGATTATTTATTACAGGTGCCACAACTTGTGAGGTGGTCTTCCATTTTTTTACGGAAGTTCTATAAATCTTTAGATAGATATCATGCTCAAGCACAAGGGAGGGTGAAGTTTCCTTTTTCTTTAGAGCTACTTTTGTTCGGCAGCCTCGTAGGCCAATGCTGTATGTAGGGATGTAGATGTGGGGATAGATGATTCCCAATATGGGTGAGTAAGACTTTTCCACAAGGATATCACATGATGCACTGAAGTTGCTAGCTAGTGTTTATGAGCATGCCTTCGTTCTTATACCCTGTCTGTATGCTGGTTTGGATTGGTGAGGTTGTGCCAAAATCCTCTTCACAGATGATGAGCCACCGAATGATAGAGGTAATATTAGTGTTTTCTTTAAATTTATTCTAACATGTTCTTTAACTTGTTTTTATTAAATTGTTTAATGAAATTGTCTAATTATTTTTGTATACTTATATATATTTTGGAGACATTGGGTTATTTGATGGCGATGAGGCCACCGCCACCAAATGATCCATCCGTAGATCTCGATGATGATTAGGAGATAGCAGATGCCAAGGATTGGGCCGGTGTAGACAGACCTGGTCTTCATGTTGCGTAGGTACCGACTGGTGTGAGGTGTAGGTCTGACACTAGATTTAGGATGGATTGGGTTACCAGCTCTGTCGACTGCTTGTGGAGGAGGGATTTAGGCCGACCACTATTAGAGAGATATAGGTCGATGATAGGCTGATAGCAATGTGGAGAGGCATGCCACGTGATATGTTTACCCTAATGCGGCATGTCGTATGACCTACCAGCTTAGCGATGTGGTTGAGGAGGGCCCTTCGACGTAGGCATGGCCAAGAAAAAGTATGTCGACAGTCGAGCAGTGACTCATCATCTGATTATCACGATCAGGGGAGTGATTATTGTTCACCTCACGCCGCAGATGAGAAGGCTGCGGCATTGATGAGCAATCATGATCATGATCAAGCTGGACCATCCACATCAAGTTAGCCTTCTCATCTTGCAACATCCAACAGTCATGATCATGAAAAGGTTGGACCATCCACATTGAGTCATCATGATCAGTAGCCTGCAACATCCGACAATACTCGTGATCATGATCAAGCTAGACATCCATGTCGAATCATCATAAGCAGGCAGTTCATCCTAATCAACATGAGACACGAACAGATCAATAAGCACATGAAGATCGACATCTATCTAAGCTTGTCGAGGTTGCACCATTAACTGCACAGGCCTCAACTAGTACTACTATTGATGATGTATCACTAGCCGATATTTGAAATTTATATTACAGTTGTATATTTTTTTACATTATATATATATATATATATATATATATATATATATATATATATAGTCCATGTATTTTATGTTCATGTTGCAGTTGTAATTAATTTACATGTTGGTGATCACCATGATGTGTATATTGTTAGGCCATGTTAGATATTTTCATTTAATGTGCAGCTTGTAGATAGATGTGTATGTGATAGTAGTTATTAGACATGAGATGTATATTTTATGTTTGTGTTGTGATGATGTTATACAATGTTTGTGTTTTGTTAGATGATCATGATCACAATGATTAGATGATGTTAGTGAATTTGAATGTGTTTTTTATTCGAATATGATGTTTGTACGATGGTTATCATGACCGTGATGTTTATTTTTAATATTAAATCATGATATTAATTAAATATTTTGTCGAGATTGTAATTGAGATTTTAATTTTAATTGTATGTAAAATTTTAGTATTGTAATTGTAATTTTAATTGTAATTGTAATATTTAATTTCTTGTGAAATGATTGTAATTTTAATTTTAATTGTAATTGTATGTGATATGGTAAGATTGTAATTTTAATTTTAAGTTTAATTGTAATTTTAATTTTAATTGTAATTGTATGTAAAATATTTGTAAAATTTTAATTATCTTAATTTGAAATGATTGTTTTTTTTTTTAATTATAAAACTGTAATTGTAAATATTTTAATTGTAATTGTATGTGAAGTTGTAAAATTGTAATTGTAATTTTATTTTTAATTGTAATTGTATGTAAAATATTTGCAAAATTTTAATTATATTAATGTGAAATGATTGTTTTTTTTCCCCTTGGAAAAATCGTAATTTTCATTAACATGAAAAATTACATGTTGTAGATGCATGTGGCATATTCCTAAAAAATGTGACATAGTAACATACCAAAAAATATTTGTCTGGTTGAGTGCCTCTATTGGGGTGTACATGATAGTAATAGTAAGTTGTTGAGAATAAAAAATAATTACATATGTTTAGTTCTATAAATATATTTGTTGAAATAAAAAACATTGTATGTATGTTGTTCATTTGCTGCCTGGAGTTGGTCTATGTATGACCGATGATATTAACTGAAGTGCCCCTGTCCATTATGTTCCTCTATCAACCAAGTCCCCCGAGGCTGGGGCGTGGCCTCCTTGGATAGTGAGTCACAAAGTTGATTGTGTTCCCTGAAAATATGACAAATTGAGTTTTTAAATGCCAAAGGTCCTCCAAGATGTGTCGAAGTGTGTGAATGTGACATATGGATGACATATTGAACAAGCTGATGAAAATCTTTGAATCCCTGAAAATTTGCAGATGATGGAAATCATATTCTAATGCAAAATGTAGAAGGTCTCTAAAGGTGTTGAGCTCAACATAATTGTTAGTGCATGTCGCCAATCCCATCCTAATCCTGTAATGGATATGACCATTTATGTATAAAATGACACCTCCACCGCATCCAAGATTTTGTGCAGAACAGTCGAAATATGCCCAAGGGTGCTCTCTGTTAATCACTTCCGGAGTCAGATTGCGAGGAGGATCAGTAGACGCGTCCATAGGGATGAAATTGTAATGCAATCTCACATGAGCATATGCAGATGTCCAGTTTGGATGAGCTTCATGAAAGATGATTTTGTTGCGAATGATTGAGAGGAACGAAAAAATTAGAAAATTTAAGTCTCCATCCTTCTGGGAGTGGGCATGGTTCCACCAATACTGCCATGCCCCTGCTATGTTAGGACTGTACCACTGTGTCGTGATAAGGAGGTCAACTAGAATATGTTTCCAGAAAGCCTGAGTGATAGTGCATTGAAGAAATATATGGCATATAGTCTTAGATTCAACTCTACAGAAAACACACCATGTGGGTCCAAAGTTGGATCGATTTTGTAAATTATCCCCTATGGGTGTAATGTTATGAAGAATTCACCACATGAATAAAACAGATTGGGGTGGGGCCTTTAACTTCCAAATGCAGTGCCACCACCATGTAGTATCAATAGGTCTATGGTTGGAGTAGATAAAAGTATATCCAACCTTTGGAGTGTATCGGCCATTTGGTGCATGCTACTAGATCAATTCATCCTCCCCCTATGTGATTCGAATGTGGGATTAAGATAGTTCCACGGTTTAATCATGCCAATTCTCATGCCATCGGGTAGGTAATCCGAGTTGATTTTCAGACTTCGATCCTTGAGAAAATAATGAGGAGTTTCCTGAGCCTACAATCTATGCAATAGAGGAGATCCTCGATCCAAAAAGGTGTTCCACAAGTTCAGGGGGTAATAGATGAGCAGCACCGCATCCGGCCATGGGTCTAGCCCGATCCAAGCAGATCTCCCGGAGTTGAAGTGCCATGCAAGAACGTCTCTAATATAACATAGAGATTTAATGACAACCTTCTAGACCATAGAAATGTTATATGTTCTCCAGGAGGTTCTACAGATCCATTCGATAGTAAAAAGAGGCCTGATGTATTATGGGTAACAACCTCAGTCTAGAGATTGTGAGAGGTGATCATCTACCAACCCATCTTTCCTGCGAGATTAGAGGCAAAATAATCCAAATCTTTGATACACCATTCCACCCATTTATTGGGTAAAGTTATATTGTCCCATTTGATCCATGCAAATGTGTGACTTTCTTTGTTGCCCATCCATAGGAACCTTCTGCATATTTGTTGAATCTTGTTGACAATGCCTTTGGGGATTCAGGAAAGAGACATCTAGTACACAGGGGTAGCTGTCAATACATAGTTGACAAGTGTTAGTCTGCCTGCCTTTGATAACCATATATGGTGGCATATTGAGATCCACTTTTCCAACTTGGATATGAGCCATGACCAATCAGCATTGTGGTATGCGAGGGGCTTGAGTTGAAATCCCAGATATTTAAGACCATCAAATAGATTTAGGATGGTGAGACGAAATCATTGAATGGCGAGGGCACGTTCCTGTAGAGTGCATCCAATGATGGTCATAGTAGATTTGAGATTATTGCATGTCATACATGTTGTAAGATAGAATGAGGATAATATAGAGTAAAAGGTAGATATGTCCCCCATCGATTCATTGAGAAATATAAGCACATTGTCTACAAAAAGTAGGTGTGTGAGCGATTATCCATTAGTTATCCGAATTCCCATGAGATTGCCAGATCTTTTCTCATGGGATATTAATCAGCTCAGAGCTTCCATGATGATCAGAAAGAGGAGAGGTCATATAGGGCAGCCCTGTCTAAGTCCTCTTTCCGAGTGAAAAAAAGGGGAAGCAGATCCATTGATAAGCACACTAAAGGATACATTAGTGATGCATCACATGATCCATCAGATAAAAATCACGGGGAAACCCATGTGAATAAGAATCATATGAATGTACAGCTAGTTGGAGTGGTAAAAATCCTTAGCCAAATCAATATTGAGAATGGTTCCTTTGACATGCTTGATCGTGATGGTGTGCAGAACTTCCTGAGCTGTGCCAATAACCTCATGGATCTCGAGATTATGAAGGAAAGAAAATTTCTTAGGTGATATATGCGCGGATAAAATGGGCTTGAGGTGATTGGAAATTATCTTGGCGATAATTTTATAGATGAAATTGAAAAGAGTTATGGGGCGATAGTGAGAAAAAGTGCGAGGCGAGTCAGATTTAGGGATAAGAGAAATGAAGGTGCAATTGAAAGCATCATATAATCTGTCATTATGTAGAAAATGTTCCACCAAATTGAGTATGTCCTAGCCCATGATCTCAATAAATGATAAATAGAATTCAGTGGGCCATCCATCAGGTTCAAGTCTCTAGTCGTTCTGAAACCATTTGAGAGTATCCAGTAGTTCTTTCATCGAGATAGGATCAGTCAGGCTAGCTTCATCCTCGGGCTCCACAAATACTGGGAATAATCTAGCCACCTTTATCGTCTTCGGAAGCGATATGACCTAGAGGGCTTTATAGAGTTCTCTGAAATGGGATACACCCATATTGGCCAGATGCTGGAAGGTTCTAGCTCGATTCCCCTCCCTATCTTCCAACTACCAGATAGTTTTAATTACATTTCTACCATTTGCGAATTGGTGAAATAACTTGGTGTTATCATCCCTACCTTGAAACAAGATGGCCCTACTTTGGAGGCACCATGTCTCTTCATGCTCCTTTAGGATCTTAGAATGCTCAGTTTCCAAGTGCATGATGCGATCCTTTGACTCATCAGATGTAAAACCCTGTTCCACTGAAGAACTGATGTCAGAAAGTTTAGATTCAATGGATGCCAATCGTTGTTCATCCTTCATGTGATTTTCCTTTTCCCATGCCCTAGTGAGCCTCTTGACATCTTTCAAGTTTAGGCATAGGGTAGAGCAGTAGAGTTCAGGAGGGCCAGGGTGAGTAGTGTAGTATCTATAGACTATGTAAATAGAGGATGCATCTCCAAGACAAGTAACATTGAATTTAAAAGGGGCTCTGGGCTTCTAGGAGTCTCTTCGAAGCTCCATATATATGGGGGAGTGATCAGAAATCCCCCCCCCATCCAACCCACTGCCTAAAATTTGGGGTATGGGCCACAATTTCTTCATGTACCAAAAACCTATCCAATCACCTTGATAATGAGACATGGTCAACCCTTCTGTCGTGCCAAGTGGGATGGAGCCTTGGGGACGTTATGTCTACGAGCCGATGCTACTAGAGAAGTGTCTTGATTCGGTCAGATAAGGGATCAATCTGGGCAGAGTGTCCCCATGATTCAGCCTGATCGAGCAAGAAATTGAAATCTCCACCGAGAATGAGATTGGTATGGCTCATGAAAGAGAGATTGAGAATATGATCCTTGAAACTAATCTATTTTGAGCATGGTCCATAAATATTTATGATGCAGAAATCATAGCCAAAATTAGATAATTGTATATCATCCCCCAAAATTCCATCGCCCCCCATATGTTATGGAGAGTGATCGATCCGAGATTGAAACCCAAATCTATGCCCCTAGAGTGGCCTCTAGCATCGAAAGTGTGAAATTTATAACCGAGCCACAGGGATTTAAGAACTTGAAAAACACTATCAGCAAGGCTGGGGGTTTCTTGCAGGAAAATAACATCTATAGGGGTTGTGTCGAAAATTCTCTGGAGGGCAAGTTTTTTGGCTTGACTTTCCATGCCACGATAGTTGAATGAGAGAATTTTCATGAGGAAACATTGGCAGGGGTTTTATGTGCTCTAATAACCTGATCAAGTTTCATTTTCCACCCATCGACCACTTCCTGTCCAGCCTGAATGATGTCTTTTGATATGTAAGAGTGACTTCCTCAAGATTGCTTCGAGGGCTTAGGGGAGGGAATGATTTCCAGTCCACGAGGGGGAGTGGCAGATAAATTTGGGAGGGATCAAACAAAATATGAGTGACTACCCCAGAGTCAGATGATGATTCTAGTATGCACGGATGAGGGCCAGACGAGATTGAAGGTTGGGTAAGGAAGTACTCGGAGATGGGGTAAGGAAGTACCCAGAGATTGTTGAGCCGCAAGTGCCCTGGATCAAGTGATGTGTGGAGATGGTGGCTGAGGTGGATTCGCAAGAGGTTCATCATCCGGTGCCCTTGTCCATGGAGGTCATCCTCACAATGATGGCTTTCGAGACGTAGCATGTGCTTGTGGAGTTGGATCAAGAACCAACTCACATCGAGGAGGCTATGCCTCCTTCTTCTAATTTAGTAGGCATTCGTTCTATAGATGACCAACAACATGGAAACGACGTCATCGAAAGGGTACTCCATCATAGTCCAAGGGCTGAATCCTAGAGAATTGCTTCCATCAAAGAGTGATGGATTCCTCCAAACCTTCCCTTGTGTCCAGATGCACCAAAATCTTAGCCACTGTCATGATGCCCATGGCTGTGAAAGATTAATAATAGTCTAGATAGGATCCAAGTGTATTTCCAATATACTCAAAAGTGTATTCAGACCATAAATGCAAAGGGGACAAAGGTAAGTGAACCCTGATGGGGCCAACGCGCAAGTGTTCCTGCTCCAGATCGAAAAGAGGGCTCTAGCACTTCAACAAAACCAGGGCTTGTTCAATGTGCCAGTAATGTGATAATACCCATTGCAGGTGCTCTGGCCAACTGAAGCTAAGAGCTAACCATCCACTGGGGAGTATGATGAGAGAGGGAAATACCTCTATGAATTGTCCCCATATTTCCATCGTCCATAGAAGGATATATTCCATGTTATATTTCCTCCCCCGCACATGTCCTACCAATATCATTTTTTTCATATCTAGGACCTCCCCCATCTTGTGGCTATCCCGAAAGATAGATCTATGTCTTTTTTACCCACCTTAATGCATCTATCTCTTGTGGATGCACGAGGGTTTTCACCATGCGGATGGGGATCGGGCAGGTTCATAGATCGGAGCCTCAGGTGTTCCCACCTCATGTGAGGGCGGGTCTATGGGCTATGTATATGTAAAATTGTAAAATTGTAATTGTAATTGTAAATTTTATGTAAAATTCTAAAATTTTAATTGTAATTTTATGTAAAATTCTAAAATTGTAATTGAAATTGTAATTGTATGTGAAATTGTAAAATTGTAATTGTAATTCTAATTCTAATTCTAATTGTATGGAAAATATTTGTAAAATTTTAATTGTATTAATGTGAAATGAGTGTAATTCTAATTCTAATTGTATATAAAATTCTAAAATTGTAATTGTAATTCTAATTCTAATTCTAGTTCTAATTCTAATTTTAATTGTAATTATATGTAAAATATTTGTAAAATTTTAATTGTATTAATGTGAAATGAGTTTATTAAAAATTTTAAAATTGTAAATAACTGTAAAATCATAAATCTAGAATAATATGATTTTTTGTAACATAATAAAGTTTAGAAAATAATGTAGATAAATTCATGTACTTTAGAATTATCATTCTTTTATTGTGATCTTACATACCAAAAAATAATAATAACTTTATAAAGTGCACCATTGTTTTGGAGATCAACATAATTGCAAATTATCAAGTGAAATGATTTTAACATTAACCAAATGCAAATTACCAATTAATTAAAAGTACATATTATAATGTTTCGAAAAAAAGAGTCTTAGTTATAAGGTAAATAAGTCCTCTTCTTTATAAAAACCCATCTTAAAAAGTATAACTGATGAAATAACACATGTACCATATCACTCTCAGTTCTCATGATCACCCTCATTATCTTCCAGCTCACTTGGCATGATAAAAATATTGTTCTCAAAAATATCTTTTGATCTATGGTCATGTCTCAATACGAACCACCAATCCCTATCCAACAAATTTGGGTAAGAAAACACCTGGTTGCAGCGTTTAGGGAAAACATAGGGCTCCTTAGCTTCATCCCATATCTTTCTAGAGTTGATAGATATTAGCCTACTATCGTGATCTTCCTTTAAATTATTTCGATCAAAGGTGTCTCGCCACTTGCACCTAAAAATAACACATTGGAAAGAATATAAATCCACTTCAATGATCTCTTTTATATTTCCAACATAACCTAACATCCCTCATACTAGGTTTTGTCATAGTGGCTAGATCGACTAGATTGATAAAACTCAACTTCCACTCCACAGTCTTGTGTCATGTGCCTATCATTGGCACTTTCTGTGTGAAAATGGTGTCCATATGCCCACGTAGAAAAGAACAAATGCACCTATAAAAAAGTTTTAAAAAAATCAGTGTCATGTGTGCTATAATAACTTAATAGTTAAAATATGAAATATAGATGTAATTAAATTTGAAAGGTGCATTATTAAGTTTAAAATGTACATAATTAAATATATTATTACTAAGTGGGTGAGCCCAATCCCTACGTTTAGCGCATCCTCTTCAGCACACGGGTAACGACTGGTTGCACCGTATTTCTCTCTGACTTAGTTAGCAACCCAACTTTTGGGGCATATTTTTGGAATATTTTATTTTAAATTATTGGGATAAGGCACACTTCTGCCATTCAACTGTCTAAATTCTTTCCTGTCACTATCCCATTCATCCTCTTTTTTTCGCACAATGTGACCCACGGTTGTGTTGCTTCAGAATTGTAAAGAACGATTTTATTTATTGCTTCAATTTATGCATTCACTAATGAAATAAAATTGACATATAGTACATATGAGATCAAAATATACATTATATTGAAGCTTAGCAGGAATATTTACTTTCTGTAAATTTGAAAAATTATACGTTGCTTACTCTTTATCAAGCACCTTTTACCATTCGTTTGCAGTAGCTCCCCTTCTCTTTTTTCTTCATCCCTTTCATCGTCCCAAATCACCGTAGGTCTATCGTTGATCTCTTTGATGTAAGCATTGGCATAATAGAAAGACTCATATGATATGTACCCCTCTGCCATAGACCCCTCGGGTTTTTCCCTTTGTCAAACAAAACCTTTCAATTTCTTCATGTACCTCTCTAATAAGAACATCCAACGACAAGAAACCACCCCAACTAATTCAACCTCATCTACTAGGTGGATTAGAAGATGAACTTGCAAGTCCATGAAACTCGTTCGCAATTCCTTCTCAAACATATGAACAATCTCAACTATCTCTTGACGCCACCATGGAATGCTAGGCACATGAATCTCCTTTGACGTGATCCAATGTAAAATTGCATATAATTTGGATATGGCATGAACTAGGTCTTGTCAGAATTCACATTTGACACACCCACACATGAACAAAGGATAATGACACTGCAAAGTTATAAACAAGTGCAATAATATACAAAATTAGTTATGTTTAAGATCCCTGCACATGATAAAATTTATTAATATAAAAAATACTAAAATCATTCTTTTTACAATATACATACTCTTAGACGATTAAAATGGTCATGTGATTTCAACCCCGAAAAATGGTCATCCACGGTAAAGCAATGTCATAGTGAAGACCCGTATGAAGATGACACCCTCACACCCATTATAACTTCCTTTGCCAAAGAAATATCATATTTTTTTAAATCCAATGGACATCATCTTTTTTGAAATACTATGAATTAGGGGGACCAGCGCCTACCTTTGATCATGTAATTTCTAATCGTCTTGGCCATTGTTTTTTTTTTTTTTGAAGTAAAAATATATTTCCTAATAGTGAATGTCTCGCTTTGTTTCGATGATATGTGCCTCCATAAATAAGATGAAACATTTTTAAAGATATGCATGGGATATAATAAGTGGTAAAAGATAGATCTAATTTTCATCCAAATGGGAAATTTCTCAACATATGTGTCAAATAATTATGGATCATCAAACATAGGCTCCCTATTTGAATCAAGAATCTCTATGAACTCCTTATCCTTCTCTCTCTCATATTATCTAAGACATTTAGCTAGTGTCATTATTGGAGGCCTTTGGGTTCTCTCTCGTTTATTGTTGAAAGTAGATGCTTCTCTTCTGTAAGGGTTTTATTTTGGGAGGAATACCTCAGATCAGTCATACATAGGCTTTCTTAGGTCGTTGGACCATATAGCTTTCAGAGAAGGTCCACAAAATTTATTTCCAAAATACCCTTTTGTTACAAGACCTGCGAGATTATTGTATACAATGTATGTGCATGGCACTTTAAATAATATCATGAAGATCAGAAAAACTACAATCAATTAAATAACCAATTTGTAAAGGAATATTGCTACATATATAAACAAATCAATAAACATGTAATTTACCAAAGAAAACTCCTAAGCCTAGATAATCATGTGTCATGTAAGCACATATTCCATACAACGTAAAACTGCTCTATGCTGTGATGGGTCTTCATACATCGTATACATTAATCCCATCCCATAATTCCTTCAATTCATGTACCAATGGTTATAAGTAGACATCCATATTCTTCACTTGTATTCTACCAGGGACTATGAGAGCCAACATAAGATGTTCATTCTTCATGGAAAACCATGGGGGGATATTGTTATTGATCACTACTACAGGCCAAACATAATAGTTGGTGTTTTGGTGGGAATATGGGTTGACAACATCCATGGCTATGCTGAGTTGTAGACTTTGTACTTCATCCTTGAATTTTTTGTGCCGTGTATCCTCTATATGCTTCATGGCTATTGAATCTGTTGGGATTCGAATAACTCCCAACCCACTTCTGTGTAAGGCATTCCATCCCTACAACATAGCTAACTATTTGCAATGAAAGAGCCTTTGAATCCTTGGGATTATAGGCATGTACCTCAATATCTTAAAAGGAGGACCACATGATTTACTGTTCTTTTTTATTTACCATACTTGTCATGCCCACATTTCGGACATATCTCTTTGTCTGCATATTCTCCTCTATATAGAATACAATAATTTGGACATGCATGATATGATATGTACTCAACACCCAACATTTTCAACAATTTATTTGCCTCTTCCCGGCTACTAGGAAAGACATTATCACTCGGAGGAACCTTTTCCTTGAATAACCTGTAGTTGGTGATCATGAACAATATTAAATGTACATTAATATTGATATAATTATTAATGTTCATACAATTGACCATTTGTAATGTTCATTGTGTGATTATATTTCTCAAAATATAAGGGAGGACTTTATGGTTATACCTTAACTCAAAATTTTCCGAGAAACATGCATTCGACAAGCCAAAATTTTCTTTCATGTTGTACAGTAACATCGTTGTCCCCAAGGGGTAGACTTTGACAGACCACCAAGTCCAAAGAGAGGGGTGGTGGAAGCAAATTTAAGGCTTTTGAAAAAGGTGTAAGTGATATGAACATCATCCCCTAGTTGATCATCATTTTGGAATGGATCTAACAACATTGTCTCCATGGCTATCATATCCCTTATGTAATCATCCATACCAACCTCCATTTTATTGCCTCCATTTCTAGCTTTTGAAGAACTACTATTATTGTAGTCATTCCTATTTGGTGAATCTGGATGTAGTGGGAATTGATTAGGTGGTTGATTCAACCATTCTTGGAATCGTTCCTCTCTGATTTGAAATTGTGATGGGGTGCAACAGAAGATGGTAGGTAGGTCCATCATCATCACTAGAACCCTAATAATTTAAAAAAATATATTTGAACACAGTTAGTACAAAATCTATGATATCAATTAGTAGGCACGTTGACAACGCATGATTAATTGGTTTGACGTTGAAATAATTACATTAATATACCAAAAAATTATTATTACCATCATTTTCCTAGGATTGTGGCTAGAAGATGCAGTATTGTTACAATTGGCAGGGTGGAGTAGCTGTCCATTTTCATCTACCAAATGCGCCTTGCGGTATGTTGCTCCTGATAATAGCATCCGACGTTTTGGAGATGTTTGAATATTTTGTGCATCGGAACTCAATTCTGAATTATCTGCATGAACCTGCAAATTTATATACATTAATTATAAATTTTATTGAGATGATTGAGATGGATAAAAAACATAAATTCAGTTAGATAATGAAAATATAAATAAAACCTGAAGTTAATATTACGTCTCGAGATGGATAGGGAGAACTCCGCGATGGAATTTGAGAAATATTATGGAATGAGCTGGATTTTGAAGAATTTTCCATTTGATAAAATTATGATATTTTCACTCTGCATTTGAGCAAAATCAACAATAAATTTTGGTGCACATACCTAAAAGTAATTTTGATGCCTTAAAAATGGACTTATTTTTATCAGTGCTAATATACTGATAACCGCATCGTTGCATTTTAGTTACTGCGCACCGATGCAGTGTTTTAATTGATGCACCTGAGCCAAATAGCAGCAAATAAAAAAGATGCAAATATATTTTTTTAAATTGAAAAAAAAAGCGGTAAATTGAAAAACGGGCAGAAAAATATTTTTGAAAAACTAATTTCGTAAAACAATTCTTTAAATGGTAAACATTTTTCATTATTTCATTACTTTTTCTAACAAAATCGTAGAGAGATTTGCATGAGACATACCTGGAGGAGAAAGAGAGCGCGTGAGCACTGTGGAGCAGTGAAATAATTTTGAACAGAACTATTCAAACAATCAGAATTCCAAGCCTCTGGTGATTCAAACCCTTGTAGCATTGAATTTCAAACAAGGTGATTAATTTTTTTTGCTTTTTTTACATTTTCTGCAGTATTTTTTATGCAAAAAATAAAAAATTTAAATTTAATGTTCATTTGCAGAATAAATAAATAAATAAATAAATAAAATCCATTTTACGCTTAACCCTTTATTCCTTTTGTTTCTGCCCTTGCTTATTCCTGTTTCAGTGATTTAAGAATTTGAGCTTTTAATTTTAGATTTATAGGGTTTGTATTGCTATATATATAGTTCTATGACATCTAACCTACGAGACGACTTGCATAGTTGGATCCCAATCCATGTCGACCCTTGTGTAAATTTTTAAAAAACTTGATTTTTTTAATCGGTGCACCCTGTGTAAAGAAGCACACTGATGCGTTGTTTTAACACATAGCATGCATGTACTGTTTGATAAAAAATATTAAAAACAAATTTATTTTTAATCCGTGCGCCAAATGGAAAATAAGGCACCGGTGTGCTATTTCATTATAGCGCACCACACACATATTGTTTGATAAAAACAATTTTTTATTTTATGTCTGTGTTAATCAGTGCACCATTTAAAATATAATGCACCAGGTCTCCTTGTTGATGGAGAGCACCATATGGTGGTCCCCTGTTTATGTCATGTGTTTATAAGAGTATGTCGCACAACCCCTTCCACAACATCATCTGCTACAAAAACTAACACTAGAGGATTTTTTTTTTTCTATGTTAATCGGTGCGCTCATTAAAATATAATACACCAGTACTCCTTGTTGACATAGAGCATCGTGCAATGTTTCTATTGTTTTGGCGGTGTGTTTATAAGAACATGTCGCACCGACGTTAGTGCGTACATTATTAAAGGCGCACTGGGTACTTGGTATTTTTTTCCTGAAAAGTTTATGATTTATTTATAAAATATATTAATGAATGGTATGGTATAGGTTTCATATTGATAAATAAATGGATGACAAGAGATCAAGTAACAAAAAAACTAATATCCCCCAGATGCGGGGGTTGGCAAAGTTAACGACGATGATGGGATGGAGGTCCACCGGACGGGAGGCCACTTGCCTTCCCGCATGGGACCAGCGCACCCACCTGAATGTAGTTAATTCACATCGCTCGTTCTTTATGGCATTAAACATGGAGGCTCATTTCGATCTGAAGGATGGCGCTCGAGGTAGTCTCAACTACAGTGAAAACGTTTCATATCAGGTTCATTTGATCGGTCATTCAATGTTGATATTTGCTTATTGCAGAGGTGAGCTGTTATATTTTATGGCACCGCTATCCTCTGAGCCGGTGAATTGGTGGTGCCAACCTGATGCAGGTGAGGCCAGCAAACGCACCACCATTGGTAAACGAAGCCGCATCACCTGTTTCTTGGAGCTTGATGACAGAATTCACATCCCTCTCTCTGGTTCTCACATGTCGGCCACGGTTGTTCTGAGCATTCCTCCAACGCTGCCCCCTGTCAATTCTTCGGCTCTCCAGAGTTCCAATTCTAATTCGGCTGCAAGCATGCCTAGGCTAAGGCAGAGGATGCGTTGCAGACGCGGGTCCTCTCAGAGTGCCAGGAGGCGTTTTCCCTCCCCTCCCAACTCGCCCTCCGAAATCTCTTCACCCTCGGAAAGCCTCCCCCGTCTCCTCCATGGCCGCCTGCTTCGTTCTGACCGCAAGCTAGACTCTCCCTCTTCCGACGCACTGCCAGCACAATCCCACACCGCTCTCTTCTCTTTTGACTGCGCACTCAACCGGCCAAGAGTCACTGTAGCCATTTCTGCTGTTTTTCTGGAGGAGCCCCAGGTTGAGAATCCATCGGAAGGGCAGGGTCCTGTCGAGGGCACGAACATGGACGAGGCGTAGCAAGGTTCAAGGGGTCAGCCCAGCGGGAGCAAGGAGGTTCTGCAGGAAGATTCTGGACGCGGTCAGGCAAATTTGGTGGTAATCCTTCCCCCAAAACAACGGTCCACTCCGATGCAGACTTCTTCAGTGATCGTGGCGAACCGGAAGACTATGGATGCAGGATCGAGGAGGTGGCTCCTGATGAGTAATTCGGCTCTCTTTTATGTTTCTCTTGCTATCTCTCTGCCCTCTCAGAGGGCCTGTGATGTTGTTTTAATGTTTTCTACTGTCATGGTCCAGTTTTTGTTAGTGACCATCTTCAGAATTCACAATGGTCCAATTTTTGTCATGGTCCAGTTTTACTGTTATCTACTGTTAATATTCCAATTTTTTGTCAAAGACAACCTAGTTCGATCCCCTGCGTGGGATTTTTTCAAATGGTGGTGCTACAGGCTGGTTTCCCTCCTATAGAGCAGTCTTAAACTATGTTATGTCTGTTTAAATTGCCTCCACAACAGGCACTGTTAAGGCTTTAGCCTAATGTACTATATTTTTTACTGTTAATAGAATACTTTAACTTAGAAAAAAAAAACTAATATCACATCAAGAAAATAAAAAAAGGCAATTTATTTGTAAATTATTTACAAAAATTATTATTTTTGAACTATATGTGAGTTTAACTAATATGTATTGTCTACTGTGTATCATGCAAAGCCAGAAAATGATGAAGCTCGATAAGATTATTTGTGATCTAGGACTAGAAAAGCGTAAAATCTTGATGGAAAAGTTGCAAAAGGATGAATGAGGTGAATGAAAAAATACTATCAATCCAATATGAGTTCCTTTTTTTAATTTTCATTAATAATATACTTAAAATTATTAGATAACACGTTTCAAAAAATCTATTAATTCACATATGTTTAAGGTTCTACAGGTACCAACAACTCGGAAAAGGAATGTTGTTCTAAGAAAAGAAAAAAATAGAACATGAAAAAGAAAATAAATTACTCGTTAGCTCATATGGAGTGGTGTTGGAGGTTAATGAAAGGGGCGAAACATTTGCAAAAGTTTGAGGAATCTAGTCGAACAAATGTATAGACGTTCTTTGCACTTACAATACAAAAATCAATCCAATGATTCCAAGAACCAAATTTTATCTAAACTAGAGGAAGATTTTCTAGAGAATTGGTCAATGAGACATGTCAAACTTTTAATAGGAAAAATGTACAATAAAAAAAATAGGGAATTAAAAATTATTATTCCTTTAAACGTTTTTCTAGAATTATATGTATATATTACTAGAAAGCAATCATCTATAAATCACTTTTGTTATATTTATTTTTCATATATCAATATAAAAATTAAATAGTTTATTGAAATGTTACATTTTTATGGAGATTATGAGAATCGCAAAAGATGAATGAGTTGATACCAGAAATATACCAGTAGGAATGACCAAAAAGGTGTACAAGGAGAGGTTCAAATAAATGGAGATAATTGCATTGCACAAGGAGCATCTCAAAAACAACGTGCTTCAAATATAATATGTAATCATTGAGTTTTTTTATTAGGTACAATAAGTAAACAATTTAGCATTAAATATTAATTTTCAAGTATTTTCTTGCAAAAAAGAAAAGAAAATGGAGCCCATTTAGCACATAAAACAGGAAATCAAGGAAGAAAATGGTTGATATCTAAGTTTGTGAGTGATTGTTACTTCTTTATAACAACTTAACTAGATTTCATTTTTGTATATTTAAAGTTGTTTTACAAAAATCATCATTGAATGTCTTAAAACATGTGCTAACATACAAAGAAGAACCATCAGACGAATTGATTGACATTGGGTTAAATACGGGTTATCACTATATGTTGGGATATCAAAAATTAATTATGGAATTTGTAAGCATCTATCAATCTTGTTTTACTTATATTCGTCTATAATTAATAGAACAAAAAAATATTTTATATTAAATATATGATTTGTTATGCGGTATAAAACTTCTAGGAAACAAATTATGGAACTGCGCCAATAGATGAAATCTTGAAAGATGGTGTGAAAATTGGTTTTGAAAGAATTTGTATAGTTCATGAGTCAATTATTGCTATGGTACGTCATTTATTTTCGATTTACATTGATATATATTACTTAATATTGCAATATTCATTATTCACACCAATGTATATACACTCATTATAGTTTATTTTTCGGTTTTTATATGGAAGGTGAAGAAAAAGAAAATAATCAACACCATGAAAAAAATATTACTCAAAATAACCCCAAGTCATGGAAGTAGCTCGAGTAGTGACAACAGTTCAAGCGAAGAATGATGATAATTATGTTTGGATATCAAAGCAAGGCATTGTATGTTTTGAAATGTTGGTCTGTGAAATCAGACATTTTGTTTAATGTAATGGACATAGTTTTCCAATTTAAAGACAAAGGGATACCAATAGTTGTCCCATTTTGTATGAAAAAGGATGTCTCATATATATATATATATATATATATATATATATATATATATATATATATGTTTTAATTTATTCTATTGCATTCTCCATTGTTGCTATGAAATGTAACATCACTAATTAAATATATAGATGATTAAATATTATAATGAAGAGATGTGAAATCTGATGATATGATATAACAAATTAATCCAAACATCACATTCAAATGCACTAATAAAAATTTAACTAATATGAATAATGTTATAAGATATGTGTTTTCTTTTGATGAATAATGAATTTAAGAGAATCACAATAATTATGATATGATACAACAAACTAATCCAAGTATCACATTCAAATGCACTAATAAAAAATTAATTGATATGAATACTGTTATAAGATATGTGTTGACTTTTGATGAATAATGAATTTTAAAAAATCACAATAATTCCACTATCACAGGTCAATGTTTCTAAAAAATACAAAATAAACACTGGTGCAATTTTATTGTAATGTGACTGCACAAATACCAATACCAATTACAACTCTCGGTGAGTTTGTGCCACATTATGCACGAGTGTGTTTATGTAAGACTCCTCACTGGTGCATTTCTACGACTTCTGGGCGCTGCACAAATACAAATACCAATTATAAAAATCACTGTGTTTGTATAATACTCTGCAACGGTGCATTGATATGACCTATGGACACTGCACAAATCAAAATACCAATTAGAACAATCGATGTGTTTATGTGATATTGTGTACCTATGCGTTTGTATAATACTATACATCAATACATTGATATGACCTATTGGCACCGCACAAATCCCAATACAAATTAGAACGGCTCGGTGCGTTGTATCACCTACAGTGCACTCGGTGTAGTCGTAGACCTTAACATCCTAGTGCATGCACCTTCAGCTGCCTTGAGGCAACCACCTAGCTGACACGCACCAAGACATTCCTAAACGCCTCGGGGCGTCCTATATTTGTTTTTCGTATTGGTGCTAGTTTTCCGTCACTCTAAAATGCACCGTTGCATTCACTCCTGATTAGGGCACATTTGACAAAAACATTCATAATAACCTCCGACCAACCAGGTTTTTTTAGTGGTGTTGAAATTTCGTTAGAAGCTCCACCAAAACCTCCGTTACCGAAAATGAATGTTGTAGAAAATGTTTTTTTGACAATTTTGTCCAATTTTGTAACACTAGAAACCCCCGTTATAACCTCCGCTAGATGGATTTTTCCTTGTAGTGACATAGGAACTTTACACCATGGTAAGCCACGTAAATTCTATAAGAGGATCCAAAGTGATGCAAATCCCTATTTATCACTCGTGTTTGAGACTCTATCTCTAATAATAGCTTTCTTATTCCCAATGATTGCCCATTTCCCAGCCTTTCTAGCATCCTTGACCTTTTGGATTTCTTTCTTCACTTCAACTTGGTCTTCTGGAATGAAATCTTCATTTATAAAGATTCATGTTCCTTTTAGGCTTGAGGATTTCCTGAGTATATCCAGTTTATGTTCATGAAAACTGACCTTGACATCGATGAGTTTGTGTTTATGCCCAAGTGTCTTTCTGACCCGTATTGTTTCTGTGAGATAGGTTGTTTCAATTTGATTTTTTTTTAATTATTCTTTAATTATTTCTAATGTGTTTTGATTGTTTTGTTCTTCTATACACGCAACTATAAGATTTAACGCTCGTTTGTGGCGCTCATGGTCGAGAAGAATTAATTGATTAATTTTCTCTTTGATGAGTTTAATATCTAAGTTATTTTCTGTGTTATACTGGGCTGAATTATTATGTAATTTTTCTTTAAGATTTTTAATGTCAATTTTCAAGGTGTCATTTTATTCTACCATTGTTTTTTTACTACGTTCTATTTCTTGATTTTAACTTTCATTTCTTGGAGTTTAATTTCGAGTGTGGTTATTTTATTTTCTAATGATTTGTGGTTGTTATCGATCATTGTCGTTAGCTCTAGTTTAAAATTACTTTCTATTTCTTTTCTTAGTCTTTGTAAAGACTCAATGTACTCATAGAGACTATCTAACCTAATTTTACTTGGTCTTCCTTTGTTAGAGGGTGTTTACAAATATGAGGGGACATATTGATAGTGTAATAAAACACAACTTAACACAAGGGTAAGTTAAAACATGTGCACCTGTAAAGAAGAAACAATGTGAGGCTATCCCCATGGCTTGGAGACTGAGTCTTTGATAGATATAGATCTGCTATGCCAAAATTGTAGTTGAGAAGAACTTGTTGTTGTCACAAAAACATAAGGTTTGCAGCGATGCAAACCATATAAGGCTCATAAATTGAGTATAGTATCAAGCTACTCGAGAGAAATATAAATCAACACCCCAGAGTTTGTATGCGAGCCACCGCAGGGAAGAGACGAAAAAACACCATTGAGCAAAGAGAATAGAATTATCGAGCCACTATCGAAGAGAGCTAATATAATTATCCACACAAGGAAATATAAATCAACATCACAAAGTTTATATGCGAGCCACCGCAAAGAAGAGTGAGCCACCACAAAGTTTATATGTGAACCACCACAGAGAAAAGAAAATATAATATACCATAGATTGAATATAGCATCTAAAATTTAAATTATTAATTTAAATTTTATTATTATTGTTAAAGATATATATATATATATATATATATATATATATATATATATATATATATATATATATATATATTTTAATTATTACTTAAACTATTTTTATATTATTTTATTAAACATAATATAAAACTTTTTAAATAATTCCTTCTTTCTTGTAATCTCTAAAACAACTATTAGTCACACCCATGGAGTAATGTTTGCACGACAAAGGTAAGGTTATAGTCCTGGGACATAGTAGATTATATGACTTGTGCATGTTATTCACGCCCTTGATTGCAATGCTATGCCAAATTTGTGATACAATTATATTTAAACCCAGAGTTATTGTCGGTTAAATCAATCACTATAGAAATGGCCATATTAAATATATTTTAATACAAATACACAAATAAAAAAATTCACGTTAATATTTCAAAACTGATTAAATTTTATAATTACTTAATAATTAAATTTTAATTATAACTAATTAAATTTTATATTCACAAACTATGGAATGGAATTACATTCTATATTCACAAACGAAGGAATGGAATAGAGCGTATAGACAACAAATTAAAATTTAACCACAGGAAGTGATAAAAGAAATGCACTGAGAATGTTCTCCTCTTAAAATTGAACCACGGGAAGTGATAAAAGAAATGCACTGACAATGTTCTCCTCTCCCTATTGTAATGTTCTCTTCTCAACAATGTGCAATTGTTCGCTCAAATGAATTTCGAAACTATGGTCAAGTTTAAATCTAGTTATTGTATATAACATTAAATTTATATTTCCTAAGTTCCTCATGTTCAAATTTATTTATTCATTATGTTTAATTAAATTTAAATTATAAATTGTTTTCACACATGTAATTTAATGGAATTTTGCTTTCGGTACACTACATAACTCTACATTAACCATCAAATTTAATTAAATCTAAATAACTCCATATTTAGCGAAATAAATTCTCAGGATAATCTTGTAACCTTTTAATTGGTAGGGATTTGCATTGGGCATGATATGAATTAAAGAGAACAATTATTTTATTATTTTAATGTTATAATAAACTTATCGGAGGTAGGTCAATTGACCCATGCTGGTGAACTTGGGAAATGCAGCATACACAACATCATGACGAAGATTTTTTAATCATCTTCAATTTGACGCACGCAGTCGAACTCGGGAAATTGAACCTACACAACATCACGTGGAAGCTTTTTTTTTCATCTCATATACAGAACTTTCAAATAACAAGTTTGCGTATGGCAATGGGGATGATAGAAAAACATGCCATTAACACCTAGATATCTGAGAATGAATTGCATGCAGTATAGAATATGAAGCTCACATTTACAAGCACGAAATATTTTCTGTGAAAATTGAAGAAATCAATATGGAAAACTGATTTGAGAAAATTAATATTGATAATCGAAATCTGAGTTGAAATTAAACGTTGCAAATGAACGGTTTACAATAAATCAAATTTTGAGAGAAAATTATATAAAATCTCCATTGTTATGAACCATCAACTTTTCTAAATTTAATTATAACATTTTATTAACCAGTAATATAACTTTATATTAGAAAAGAAGTTAATAGTTTTTAAAAAGCTTTAAAAGTAGCCTATTGGACAAGCCTGCTGACAAACAGATTACGGCGGAACATCATATATGCTAACATTTGTAATTAAAAATTTCTGAAATAAAATCTTACAACCTCGCGCATCCTTTCTTTCGATCACTAACGGTCACTAACGGCGGATCATATGATACTAATATTTGTAAGTAAAAAATTCTGAAGTAAAATCCTACAACCTCACGCATGCTCTCTCTCTCGGATATACCCACATCTATTTGTAATAACATTCGTCAAAACGTATAACAAAAGTTGCATATAGACAGTCCAAACTCGCGGAACTGCCTCCTCCAACCTTACCGAATTGCACACATTTGTATATTTCTCCCTTACCCAATAGAAGGTATATTTCATCTACTGGATCTGCGCCATTTCCATGCTCTGTTGAGCTGTTTCCTCTGCATCTGTTGAATTTGTTTCCTCTGAAATTGAGTTCTCTTTCAACCCAATCTCTGGATCAATTCGATCTACTTTCTTTTCTTCATTACTTGGCTGCTTCCGGTACATACAATATAACACTATTTGGCCTATGCCCAATGGTACGCCAATTATATTTGGACACTGCATTCACCACAACACACAATATAACTCGTATTTAAACTCATATTTTGAAAATGAATCGAGATTTTAAACAATATAGAGTGAATAGAGTTTATCATTTTATCTTTTTGTCTGTTTTAGATTTTGACAATATTTTGGAATTTGAAAAATGAAACATTTCCCTTTATCATCATTTCTCATTTCAAGATATTTCCAGAATCTGCAATCAACATAAATAGACTCACAAACATATCTGCAAATGTACAGAGAAAAGTGTTGCATATGATGTTACCGCCAGGATGAGGTTGTTGCGCAGAAGGAAGTAAACCATCCATAAACAACTGTTGATGAGTGCGAACACGCAGAAATGGATGGGCATATACTCCACACTTTTCGTCTTTATCACCCACCACTTTTGTACATTTCACAGTGCCAGTAATGTCAAGATATATTTGATGCAGACATAAAGTGAGGAGCGTGAAAAAATGGCATGGGATCGTGTAATTAGATACTTACAGCATTGGAAAGTGGAGAAGCATACATGACCACAGTGACAACCATCCCCGAAATCCCGACCAGCTTTTTCTTATCCTTCTTAGACCCCAGTGCAAGCAGAGAAACCATTAAGATGGTGGCAAACACCAACGTCACACCCACCATTGTTCTGACCATTGCTTTCTGCGCAACAAAGAATCAATTATTCATCATTACCAATTATTGACATCTTCATATCAATTAAAAATTGAGAATATTTTGAAATCTATATTATGATTAACCCAGCAAAAGACTTTAGAAATCACAGCAAAAGAAAACTAATTACTAATCTAGCATCCAGCTCATGGAAAAAAGAGTATTTTTATTATCGAACAAATAAAAACACATTCTGCAGATACACATGTCTTGCATGTATTCATGTATGTAGGTAGCGGAGATCTATCCAAAAAAAGAAACATAGGAAAATCGGTCACACAAATATATATATATATATATATATATATATATATATATATATATATGCTGGCCTTATACTGTGTAAAAGTACAGTCACATATAAAAGTATTGTTAAAACAACAAAAACATATAGAGACTGGTTTAATCTGATATATACAGCCACTTTTAAAGTGCACTGCAGGAAGAAAGTCTAAACATCTGGTGCATATTATTATCAAGGAACAAATAATAACAGATTAGGAGTATTGAAAATTTGAAACCTGCCTTGGCTGTGGGTATAGCGTATTTCAGAAAGATGCAAACGAATACAAACTCCAGCACGATTCCGACCGCATTGATGGTCAACACCAAGATGTTGTCGAGACCATTACTGATCAGAGGCGACCCATACCAGGAGTAGATCAGACAATTTAGCAGAGCTATGGCATATGGCAACCCTGAGAAATTCTCCGTGGATCTGTTTCTTATCACTCTCTTAAATGTGACCCTGCATCAAAACATTAAGAACATCGAACAATTATTAAGCATAACTTCGTTGCCTAAATTACGAGGCAGATACGTGTAATAAAAGTGACTGGTCTTACATCGGAGCCCCATACAATAGCAAGGATGCAGCGTTTCCTGTTGCAGAAAACAGAACAGAGTGAGCCCGTTTTCAACCATGAATTCAGCTTAAATCAAACGAGAAACCTAAAACCGAACAGATGGAAATTTGCTTAAAACTCAAAAAGAGTGGAGAAGAGGAGCAAGCACCTAGAACGCCAACTACAAAAAGCAGGTAACTCTTCATTTTTTTTCCTTGGAAAATTCTAACAAAACCCAAGATTATGGTGTGGGTAACGAGACAGAGGAGGAATGGAGGCAATGCAGCTCTGTGAAATATGGTGCAATAGCCAAAGGGAGTCAGAGATATTTATAAAGGAATTTCCAGAAAGGAATTCACAAGGTTTTCATGATGACCGGGCAGATGAGGTCATGGCCTGTGTAAGCGACGAGGAAAGAAGGAATGGTGGCCTTCGTTTCTTCACTGGGAACCACTCCACCAACCTCAACCTCAGATTTGTCATCATTTATCATTACGTTGATTCCTGCATCAACCGTTCTCCCCAGTGTTCACGCAACCTATTTCTATGTCATCAAAATTGATCAGCGACAGCGGGGTAAGTTTTACTGCAGTTGCTTTTCCTAGCTTTCCCTGTGTCTGCTGCGAACCCAGACAAAAAAAAAGAAGGGTATTTGGTTTTATTTTATCAATTATATCTCAAACAAAAAATATTATTAATTACACCCATTGAATATGAGATTTTAGAGTTACCAGTATCAATAGTCATATTCGGGTAGGAAATCAAATTAGAAATGAAGGAAATTAGTCTTCATAATAATTATTTTTCAGATTAATGAAAAATTATATAATATAAAATTACAAATTAAGGAAATTAGTCTACATAATATTATATGAAACATGGGTTGAAGATAATAAAGTGGGTGGGTAATAATATTATGTTTGTAGGTTAATTTTTTTCAAGATAAAATTGACAAGTTCGAAAATGATGATGAATTAAATAAAAAAAATTTAATGCTATTGTATTTATTTTATTATTAAGATAAATATAAAATAATTAGTAAAACTCTCTAGCAAAACATATAAATTATATTAATAAAATAAAATAATTTTTTTTGTATTCCTTATCATTTTAAAAAGTTTTTTAGATTTATATAAATTAGTAGTATAAATATATATGTTATATTTTTTTGTTTTTTTAATTTTAAAGATAAATTAATTTGGAATATTTATTTTCTGTTTTATTATCATACATTCTTAACATAAATATATAATTTTATTAGTAAATTTAATGATGATGATGATGATTAATGTTATTAAGACTAATGTGATTTATGGGACGTCAAAAAAAAAGGAGTTCAATTGTCCTTTTTCAAAATCGTGTTTCTGTGATCAAGGAGAAGGGAAAAAAGTGCTCCAAGATTGTTATAGTTGAGTTGGCTTAATAACTCAAGAGGATTGGAGATGTGGTTGATGTTAGGGAATTGAGAGTTGATGTGGGCAAGAGCTGGGCACTCTAAAATGAACTGTTTTTCATCTTCCACCTTCTTAGCATCACAAATCTCGTAGATATTCTATCATCCCAATGAGTCTTGGAAGTGGACCACCACCCAACCGGTCTCACTTCGAAGCTCACGAGAATTAGTTCTTATCCTAGTGATGTTCATTTTCTTCTTAGTGATGGTCAACATAGAGAGATAATTATGGTTATCAATGATGGGGTTCATCACCTCATTATAGTATCTTAGCTTCCTTTTACCCACATCTTGTCCATAAAATTGGAGGTAATAGTATCTTTGATACTACCCCTGCTTCCCATGATGATCTCCTCCTTAATCCCCCAGAGGTTGAGCCAAGATTGGGCATCCTTACTAGATAGGGCATCATTACCACCTGTGCTTGAGGCACAGGTGAGGGTTTTGACTAATGTTAGAAGCAATTTTTGGCAGCCTCTTCAATTCCATGTTGTAAAGCTTCTTCTTATACATAAGATATCTAAACATAGTCATACTTTCAATGGGGGACAAGCCAGCTTCGATCAAGAGGATAAGATAGGGAGTAACAACAAGATTGGGCATCCTTACTAGATTGGGCATCATTACCACCCATGCTTGAGGTGTAGGTGAGGGTTTTGACTAATGTTAGAAGTAATTTTTGGCAGTGTCTTGAATTCCATGTTGTAAAGATTCTTCTTATACATAAGATATCGAAACATAGTCATACTTTCAATGGGGGAAAAGCTAGCTTCGATGAAGAGCATAGGATAGGGAGTAACAACAGGGGTGACTGAGAGTCTCAAAGAGGAACCTTTTTTTACTCCAAATGTAAAGATCGACCAACTTACAATTGTTTTAAAGCTAATGAGGAAAGTCAATTCCCAAATATTTATAAGAAGAAACCTTCTCTAGAGAGTGGTTATCATTGAAGAAAATACCATGAGTTGATCATTACTTTTGAATTAAATGTATTTAGGAGAATGTATTATTACATTATTTTAATTTAGAATTCTCTTTTTCTATTATTCAATGTATAGTCACATTATTTTAATTCAAATTTAGCTTTTTATATGAAGTATAGACATTCTTCTATGTGAACTAAATGTTTTGAAGATATACATATCTTCTCAACAAAAATATTGTTATGTGAGATGTAAGCATTAGATCTCATGTTGAAATTCCATTTTCTTATTTTATCTCATGAAAAGGGAACCCACTATAAGCAGGTTTGCCTTTCACTTAATGAAAATGAACCTGTACATTTCATTTCCATGTCGAAACTGCAAATTCGTAGCTCGAAAATCGACCCTGGGCCTGTGGGTTATGGGCCCACACCATTCCTATCCTTTGTTAAACATCCACGAAATTTCTAGCACCACCATCGTTAGATCTCCATGGATCAAAACCGAATGGCTATCACATGTAACTTTAAGTTCTGACTACATTGAAATTGGACTCCACCGGACTTCCGATTCATATCAAAACCAGAGTTCAATCACTCCTTTCAGAACTTCGTCTGCTACATTTAATACTATGATCAACCTCAACTGATATCAATTCAACCCAACAGAGTTTCGATTCAATATTTAGACCTGCACAATAATCAAAGACTAATATCACTTGCGTCCTTCATGAAAGGACCGAAAAATCAACGATTTCAGTCGAACCCTTCACACAGGGCTAATACACATTCAAATTCAATTCAAGGCAAGTGTATATAACACAACTGCCTTCTCTATTGTTATAACCCAACAAATATGGATCGATTCAGTACATTTCAACCAAGGAAAAAAGATTCGATGCTTATGGACTTTTATGCAGAGTGTTAATATGCTTAAATAAATAGAGATTTACTTCTGCCATGCCCAATTAATAGAATCGATCAGCACTGAAACATAAACCCTCTCACATAGAGATTTCAATACATATGTCTAACTGTAAATGAACACAAATTGACACACAGAGATCCACCTAATAATTCCTCTATTATATACAAATATCGCTTACAAACATCTAAGGCATTTCAGCCTTAGCCCAATTCCTTTTTCTGGTTACAATGTGTTCGTTCCTCCTTCCTCACATTACAGACTCTCATGTTTATATAGGAGTTACAAAGATCAAGAAACGGTTGAGATCCACAAATCTGTCCAAAAACCGTTCAACAAACTCACTTAAATCTCTTGTTGCATACATGGCAAATAATCATATTTAATTAAACCTCATCGTTCCAGCAAATTAGCTCTGTTTTAACTAATTTTTTTGCCCCAATTACATTGATTGTCCACGTATGCTCCTTTCAGCTTCAGATTCGAATTTTAGTTCAAATCTGTTCAGACGCCCCTATATCAGACTCACGAGGCACAAAATTTTACGACCTCCTGGTCATATGTCTTCTACAACTGTCAGCAATTCTACCCACGTAATCTATGGAATTGTTCCTTGTGATATTCCTATAACAACATGCTTGAACAACTCTACCCACATCCTTTGTGGCATTGTCGTCTGTGAGCTGCAACAAAACCTTTGCAATAGCAAGTCCTTCGTGCTACCAGATACTTCACCAAGCTTCTCTCTTGAGCTCAGTCTTTCGACATCTCTCGGTTCGCGCCTGTGGAACCATTTGAGCACTCCTGCTCTAGGCTGCTGCAATTTTCTCACCTTCCTCTGCTGCTAACTTCACAAAACATAAAAAATCACAAGCTTTACAAATTTCACAAAATTGTACCTCTTCTTCCTTCACACGCAAAAACTCCTTTCCACACGAAATATTTTCCTGCTCTGATACCACTTGATGAAAAGGGAACCCACTATAAGCAGGTTCTCCTTTCACTTAATCAAAATCAACCTGCACGTTTCATTTCCATGTCAAAACTACAAATTCATAGCTCAAAACTCGACCCTGGGGCCTGTGGGTTATGGGCCAACACCATTCCTATCCTTTGTTAAACCTCCAAGAAATTTCCGGCACAACCATCGTTAGATCTCCATGGATCGAAACCGAATGGCTATCACATGTAACTTTAAGTTCTGACTGCATTGAAGTCGGACTCCACCAGACTTCCGATTCATATCAAAACCAGAGTTCAATCACTCCTTTCAGAACTTCGTCTGCTACATTTAACAATGTGATCGACCTCAACTGATATTGATTCAACCCAATAAAGTTTTGATTTAAGATTTAGACTTGCACAATAATCAGAGACTAATATCACTTGCGTCCTTCATCAAAGGACTGAAAACTCAATGATTTCAGTCGAACCCTTCACACAGGGTTAATACACATTCAAATTCAATTTAAGGCAAGCAAATATAACACAACCGCCTTCTCTGTTGTTATAACCCAACAAATATGGATCGATTCAGTCCATTTCAACCAAGGAAACAGGATTCGATGCTTACGGACTTTTATGCAGAGTGTTAATATGCTTAAATAAATAGATATTTACTATTGTCATGCCCAATTAACAGAATCGATCAACACTGAAACATAAACCCTCTCACACAGAGATTTTAATACATATATCTAACTGTAAATGAACACAAATTGACACATAGAGATCCACCTAATAATTCCTCTATTATATACAAATATCTCTTACAAACATCTAAGGCATTTCAGCCTTAGCCCAATTCCTTTTTCTGGTTACATTGCGGCCGTTCTGTTGAGAATGCAGCAAGATGATGGAGCTTAGTGGAATGAAGTCGCCTTCACTAAGTGGGCCCGCAGGCAAATTCTGGCGCAAAGTCTATTTTTAGACTATGTCTATTTTTAGACATACGGAGCATAATTTGGGAATTCTACTTGGAGATTCTTGGAGTATGCGACATGTTGGTAAAAATAGATGAGACCCTAATTTTTAGGACCCAGGCTATTTTTAGACTGATCTCCTAAAAATATGGAAGTCAAATATTATTTACCCTTAATAATATTTTGACTATAACCAGCAGTTTACTCTCTTGGCGCACTTCAGTTTGAGTCATGGAGGTGGCTCATGCAACTGACACAAGGAATCACGTGGTTCCTAGGGTTTGATGGCATCTTGCATGGTTGGCTTCGGTTAGACTTCAGTGGCAGGAGTTTTGGAGGAGTTAACGGGACAGATAGTGGAGTTGTGTTCTGTTTGTTTTAGTTGAACTAGTTGGGATTAGTTAACTAACTAATCAACTAGATATGGGTGGAGTAAATTAAATAATATTTAATTTACTAAATATTAACTCATTAGTCAACTCAAGAACACTTCAGTTCACTACAGTGCATGATCAGTTCAGTGGAGACCAGTGGAAGAGGTAGATGAAAGGGTGAGTAAAGCTATCAGTTGGTAGATTGGTTTGCATGAGATTTGCATTACACTTGGAGGAATTGTCCATGACAATTGCGGTCAAGGCAAAGTTCGAACCTTGAACCTCTTCGTATACAGGCCATGATTGCGCAATAGAGGCAAGGCAGTTAGTGGTGTGTTTTGAACCCGAGACTTGTTCAAAACCAAGCTAGATTGTGAGTAACTTCATGAGAGAGTACTGAGTACTTGTGAGGAGTATTGTACTTGTTTGGTTACTTGATTTCTCCATTATAATATACACAATAGCTGCGGGGTTTTTCAGCTATAGGCTTTCCCCATACATATTGAGTTAATGTGTGATTGAATTGATGTGAGATTGCTTCTGTTATTTCCGCATGTGACAATTAATTGTAGAAGAAGGTTATGTGTTATGTATGCAATTCGAAATTGATATATGACGAGGTTAATCTTCAGTGAATAAGTGATTTATTCAGCTAATTTCTACATGGTATCGGAGCGAGATTAATTGTCGAGATCTATTACGGTGATTGCAAACTTGTTTCCTCGGACAGAGTCTGCATGCGGGCCAGGTAGCCTCCGGAATATTCATCCTTCTTTGTAAGGTGAAAGATCTGGTGAATGCCCTTTGCAGTCAATCTCTGATTTGGAAATAATTTGTTTTCAAGTGTAGATTGGAAGCGATAGAGCTTGGAGTTTGGAATTCGAATTTTGCAGAAGGTTGTTCTTCTTGGTGCCAGTGTTGAAAGATGTCTTCTTTCAATGGTTTGCGACTCGAATATGCTCTTGAAGGCAGTTCGAATTATGTTGCATGGAAGGATCGCATGGAAGCAGTGTTAGAAGATAATGGTCTGAAGGAGTTCGTGGATGCGGATGTCCCAAAGCCAACTGATGCAGCTTTGGTCGATGCATGGCAAAAGAAGATCGCGAAATGTCGAAGGATCCTGTTGGAGGGCGTCAAGGATCATATTGTATCCAGCCTTCATGGTAAGGCTACTCCATATTTAATGTGGAAAGCTTTGACGGATCTATTCCAGAGTAAGAGTGACCAAAGGAAGCTGGCGCTCAAAGATAAGCTCAGGAACATCGAGATGGAGAAGGGCGACAGTATCGCCAAATACCTCACGAAGTTCACTCAATGCAGAGATGAGCTGGGAAGTGTGGGAGTTACTGTCGATGAAGAGGACATGGTCGAACTGGCTCTCCTTGGTCTTCCGAAGGCTTGGCACTCATATCAAGATAGTGTCAATGGTCGGGAGAAGCTGCCGGGATGGGAGCGCCTTTGGGCGGATCTCATGCAGGAGGAGATAAGGAGGACTACTCGAGATGGATCTTCATCGAAGGGAGCTGATGAAGAAAACTGCGCTTTGGTTGCCAAAGCAAAGAAGGGGAAGGGTAAGAAAACCTCTCATTCTGGTGCAAAGGGCAAGAAGCAGGATATGGCGAAAGTGAAGTGTTTTCACTGCCATGATCACGGACATTATGCTACCAATTGTCCAAAGAAGAAGAAGAACAAACAAGCGGGAAGATCTACAGATGGAGAAGCTTTGGCTTCACAGTTCGAGCTTGACTTTTCACTGATTGCATGCTTGGTTTCAAGTGTGATGGGATCGGTGTGGTTCTTGGACAGCGGTGCGTCATTTTATATGACGGGAGATCGGGAGTTGTTCTCAGATCTGGAGGACAAGGATTTGGGTATGCACATCGAGATGGGCGATGACGGTAGATACAGTGCGACTGGTATCGGTACCGTATCCTTTCAGAGGGAGTCTGGTAAACCCTTTGTCTTAAAGGATGTCATGCATGTACATGGATTGAAGAAGAACCTGATTTCAGTAGCGATGTTGGAGGATAAGGGGTATGATGTGGTCTTCAGCGAAGGAAAAGCCTTCCTGCGCAGTAAGACTACTGGAGAGACCCGGAAGATAGGGGTTCGAACTCAGAACCTTTATCAGTTGCAGGTAGATGACTGCGCAACTATGGCATGCAAGGCGGGAGAAGTGGTGAGCCGGGATGATGAGGGCGAACTATGGCACAGGAGATTGGGCCATCTTCACCATGGAGCTTTGAAGATTCTGCAGCAGATTTCTACTGGACTTCCTAAGGGCACCCTTGCGCAGTCAGATCAGTGCAAGGGGTGTACTTTAGGGAAGTATGTGAAAGCCACCTTTCACGAGAGGGATAGTCGCGCCACGACGATCCTTGAGAGAGTTCACACAGACGTGTGTGGTCCTTTCTCAGTTGCTTCGACAGCAAAGCACAGGTATTATGTGATCTTTGTTGATAATTTCTCTCGAAAGTGCTGGATCTTCTTCATGCAGAAGAAGAGCGATACATTCGCGAAGTTCTGTGAGTTTAAAGCACTGGTCGAGAAGGAGTCGGGGAAGAAGGTGATTGCTCTAAGGAGTGATAACGGTGGTGAATTCATCTCGGCGGAATTCAAGGAGTTCTGCAGCGCAGAAGGGATTCGGAGAGAGCTCATCGCACCCCATAACCCACAGCAGAACGGGGTGGCTGAGCGGAAGAACAGAACGATCGTGGGTGCTGCACGGGCGATGTTGCATGATTAGGGCCTACCCCTTCACTTGTCGGCTGAGGCATGCAATACAGCAGTGTATGTGCAGAACCGTTGTCCTCACAAGGTTCTTGGCATGAGTACACCAGAGGAGGCTTATTCTGGCAAGAGGCCTGATATTTCCCATTTGCGGATTTTCGGATCTCCTGTCTACATGCATGTGACGAAGGATGCGAGAAAGAAGCTGGATCCAACTGCTGAAGTTGGAATATTTGTGGGGTACACTGATACACCTCACAACTATCGGGTGTATGTGCCAGACAGTCGCAAGACTGTTGTGCGACGGAATATAAAATTCCAGGAGGAGAAAGCCATGCAGTGTTCGCTTGAGAGGGAGCTACACTTGCATGCAGATGAGGAGCTGTTAGTTCCTAAGGAGGAGCTTCCGGATGTGGATCAGCCACAAGAGGAGGTTCAGGAGGTGGAAGAAACCACCCAGGCAGCGCCAACCATCAGAGGGCGCATGCGCCTCTGACTGACGGCCCAGCTGGGATCTGAAGAAAGTTATGCAGACCACCTACAGCACAGCGCAGACAGAGACAGTCACCGGATCGGTACACTGGATACATGGCTCTTATGAGTCAATGTGTTGTAACAGAGCCATCCTCTTTTGAGGAAGCTGTGGAGGAACCCGCATGGGTTGATGCCATGATCGAAGAATATGATTCGATCATCAGGAACAGTGCATGGGAGATTGTCCCAAGACCGGTTTGGAAATCAGTTGTAGGTTCGCGATGGATCTACAAGGTGAAGCAGGCGGCTGACGGGAGTGTGGAGAAGTACAAGGCGAGATTTGTCGCCCGTGGCTTCTCACAGATCGAGAGGATTGACTATGAGGAGACTTTTGCACCTGTCGCAAGGTACTCTTCCATACGGACGATCCTTGCTCTCTCAGCGCAGATGGGGTGGCACATTCATCAGATGGATGTGAAGACTGCGTTCCTCGATGGAGTTATTGAGGAGGAGGTGTACATAGAGCAGCCTGAAGGTTTTGAGATCTTCAGCAGTGAGTCGCATGTGTGCCGACTCAAGAGAGCACTGTACGGGCTGAAGCAAGCACATCGTGCTTGGTACACTCGGATAGACAGCTACTTCACCGGGCTTGGATTCTCCAAGAGTGAGGCGGATCCAAACCTGTACCAGATTGTGGTAGAGGGGAAGCTGTTGATCATCGTACTGTATGTAGATGATCTGATTTTGACTGGCGACGAGCAGTTGATACTTTCATGGAAGGAGGATATTGCACGGGAGTTTGAGATGAAGGACCTGGGCATCCTTCATTATTTCCTGGGATTGGAGATTTGGCGGTATGATGGAGGGCCCCATTTGTTTCCGGAATAAGTATGGGAGATTCTAGAGAGGGTTCAACATGCAAGTGCAAACTGTTGATACCCCTCTTCACGGAGGAGGATGGAGGAGAGGAGATGCTACGGAGGAGGGTAGTGGATACCTTTATTACATCGACAGTTGGTGGGAGTCGTTGATGTCCCCGGTCATTTCTCGACCCGTACCTCTTTATCTACGATTAACCCGACTTTCGCAAAGCTATGGTTAAGCAATACAAGCTCTTTTGGAGAGAGCGGAAAGTATGTTAACGCTATATTCTCGAGAACTACCTTCGGGATATTATTACGCCAGATGCAGACGGAGGATGGAGTGAGAGCTTTGGTTTCATTGATGCGATTAGGCCGGGGAGCCCAGCAGACAGGAAGAACGCGCAAGAGTTTCGACGGTGGGTCGCGGCGGTTTCTGATGTGACAGGGGAATCGCGTATTTCGATTCGACGACGAGTACATGGCAGCAAGCTTGGCTGCATGTGAGGCTATTTGGATGAGGAAGATCCTCGCAGGTTTGTTCGGGTTGCATTTGGAGCCTACAGTGATCTACTGTGATAACCAGAGCTGCATCAAGCTCTCGGCTAATCCAGTTTTTCATGATAGGTCCAAACATATCGACATCAGGTACCATCACATCAGAGATTGTGTTCAGCGGAGGATCATGATACTTTCATATGTTCCCACGGAGGATCAGGATGCCGACATCCTGACGAAGGCGCTCACCAGGAGCAAGTTCGAATTCCACAGAGGCAGGATAGGGATTGCAGATAATCCATATCTTGCTGAGAGGGAGTGTTGAGAATGCAGCCAGATGATGGAGCTTAGTGAAATGAAGTCGCCTTCACTAAGTGGGCCCGCAGGCAAATTCTGGCGCAAAGTCTATTTTTAGACTATGTCTATTTTTAGACATACGGAGCATAATTTAGGAATTCTACTTGGAGATTCTTGATGGATGCGACATGTCGGTAAAAATAGATGAGACCCTATTTTTTAGGACCCAGGCTATTTTTAGACTGATCTCCTAAAAATATGGAAATCAAATATTATTTACCCTTAATAATATTTTGACTATAAACAGCAGTTTACTCTCTTGGCGCACTTCAGTTTGAGTCATGGAGGTGACTCATGCAACTGACACAAGGAATCACGTGGTTCCTAGGGTTTGATGGCATCTTGCATGGTTAGCTTCAGTTAGACTTCAGTGGCAGGAGTTTTGGAGGAGTTAACGGGACAAGTAGTGGAGTTGTGTTCTGTTTGTTTTAGTTGAACTAGTTGGGATTAGTTAACTAACTAATCAACTAGATATGAGTGGAGTAAATTAAATAATATTTAATATTAACTCATTAGTCAACTCAAGAACACTTCAGTTCACTACAGTGCATGATCAGTTCAGTGGAGACCAGTGGAAGAGGTAGATGAAAGGGTGAGTAAAGCTATCAGTTGGTAGATTGGTTTTGTATGAGATTTGCATTACACTTGGAGGAATTGTCCATGACAATTGCGCAGTCAAGGCAAGGGGATTCGAACCTTGAACCTCTTCATATACAGGCCATGATTGCGCAATAGAGGCAAGGCAGTTAGTGGTGTGTTTTGAACCTGAGACTTGTTCAAAACCAAGCTAGATTGTGAGTAACTTCATGAGAGAGTACTGAGTACTTGTGAGGAGTATTGTACTTGTTTGGTTACTTGATTTCTCCATTATAATATACACAATAGCTGCGGGGTTTTCAGCTATAGGCTTTCCCCATACATACTGAGTTAATGTGTGATTGAATTGATGTGAGATTGCCTCTGTTATTTCCGCATGTGACAATTAATTGTAGAAGAAGGTTATGTGTTATGTATGCAATTCGAAATTGATATATGACCAGGTTAATCTTCAGTGAATAAGTGATTTATTCAGCTAATTTATACACGTTCCTCCTCCCTCACATTACAGACTCTCATTTTTATATAGGAGTTACAAAGATCAAGAAACGGTTGAGATCCACAAATCTCCCCAAAAAATGTTCAACAAACTCACTTAAATCTCTCGTTGCATACATGGCAGATAATCATATTTAATTAAACCTCATCGTTCCAACAAATTAGCTCTGTTTTAACTATTTTTTTTCCCCAATTACATTGATTGTTCATGTATCCTCCTTTCAGCTTCGGATTCAAATTTTAATTCGAATCTCTTCAGATGCCCCTGCATCAAAATTGTTTCATAGCTATTGTGTGCGGCTTGCAGGCTATTGGACCTAGCCTAGGTTTATAGTGGCAACCAGTTGGATTTGATGTTGGGCCTTGTTCAGGAAACTCTCACCAATTACTGATTACCCTAGATAATAAAAAAAAAAAGTAATTTATTTTGAAAATAATTTTCTTTGATATTTTATTTTTTTAAATCCTTAATATCTATCTCATAAAATTCATATAAATACCCAAACATTGTAATTATTAACTAGTGATTTATTTTGAATATAATTTTCTTTAATCCTTCATTAATTAAAATTCAATCTTTAATGCCTATCTCAGGCCATTCATATAAATACTCAATCATTGTCATCATTTTTCTTTTTCTATCTAAAACCACCAAACAAAATAATGAATATGATTTCTATAATGTTTTAGATCATTTAGTACTTCTCATTTTTATTTTTTTAAAGAAGAACAATTTTAATGTATATAAAATGTTTTTTTTTGTTCATCTATCCCATATGTATCCTTTTCTAAGGTAACATTTCAACTTCAAAGTATTTTTTACATTGATTTTTATAATTAAGTACCGACCCTTCCAAAGTAAATCAAGTTTTTATTGAAATAAATAATTGATTTGTGGTTCTTGATTTTTTTAAGAAATTGGAAAAGGTCATTTTTATTTTTATAACAAGGAGTTTTGATTTTTATTTTTTTAATTTAAAATAAATTTAAAAAAATAAAATAAAATATAATTCTTAAAATTATTTATTTGATAATTATTTTAATTTTATCTTATCCGTATTCTTAAATTTGAATAAAATAAATAAATATAAAAAACAATACATATGAAATGAACCCAAAAAAAATGATTTATATAAAAAAAAAAACACAATACCTATCCGATGAACCAAAAACGTTTGATTAATTAAAAGTTCTGTTTTAAAAATAAGATTCTATTAACATATAATAATGAATTCATGATTACTTATGCAGAGAAGCAAAAAAAAAAATTGAATAATTTACCGAACTTATTGAATCAGTCCACAAAACAAATATATAATTAAATATTAAAAGTATATGATAACATCATATAAATGGAAACATAGGTATCTTTCCGGTCTACTTTCAGAGGTGGTACATCCTATTCTAATTTTAAACGTAAAAAATGCCAAAATCCTTCTGCGGCACGATATCCTCAACGCTAAAATCCTCGTCGAATGGGAACAAAATCTGTGGAACTTTGAAGTTTCAGGGAATAAATTTGACTTGAACGCTGGTAGGTTCGTAGGGCAATTCGAATAATAATGTAATTACAGATTCCATGAGGGTGGAATGTTAGTGGATAGCAGATGTAATTGTCTGGTTTACAGAGGTAGGTGAGTGAAAAAAATCAGATACATGCTGTCACGGATTCTTTGCCACTGAATACAAAAGTAAAAAATGGTGGTGGTTTTCGCAGTGGGGCTCCGAAATTTCGATAAAAGCCGCACGCCGCCGGATTAAAACTCCGTGCATAGCTAATTGCAACAACGTTGATGATGTGGAAAATCTCTTTTGCAGCTCCCGTGCATTAGGGTTTCCACTAAACAATCCACTTGACCTCTTTGTTTACCTGTAATCCGTGCATAACAACGTCACGTCCCGTCGCTCACCGTATCTGAAAATAACATAAACTGATTGATTTCTACTGAAAGCGCATTTCCATTTTGGGGTTTGAAAACAATGGAAATTTTGGTGAGATTTTCATAAAATTTTGTAGAAATTTTAGCAAATTTGGGAAATTTTGGGTGTTAGAGTCCATTTCCAATTCTATCATTAAACAAGATTCACACACTACTCACATTCTTTGAAAAATTTTAACTAGATTCCTGTGAATTTTTAACTAACAAAGTTTAGAAGTTTGAAGATAATTAATAAATGAAAAAAAAGTTATTAAATTTATTTTATTATTAAGATAAATATTATCTATATATAGAGAGAGAGATTTATATTTTCTTTTTTCTTTTTCATTTTTATTATTTATAATTTTGGAATACTTATTTTTTATTTTATTATCATACATTCTTAACATAAATACATAATTTTATTAGTAAATTTAATGACAATGATGACCATTAACATCCACTAAGATTAATATGGTTCATCTTACCTCAGGAAAGGAAGAGTTTATTTGTCATTTTTCAAGCAGAAGGGAAAGAAGGGCTCCAAGATTGCTATAGTTAAGTTAGCTTAATAAGTCAAGAAGATGATTTTCTAATTTTGAATGCTCATTTTTTGTTTTATTATCATAGATTCTTAACATAAATACATAATTTTATTACTAAATTTAATATAGATTCTTATCATAACTTATGTTAAACAAAACATTACTCTGAATATAGCCATAAGAGTCTCTCGGTATTTTATATATTCAAGAAGTCCCGAATTATCACAGTCACCACAATAAACACGAGAAGGCAAAAATGATAAGAATGATGATAAATATAAACCATTATTAAAGGAAAATAAATTCGAGTTCAGTGTTGAGCTTTAGAAAAATATGGTACAAACAAGATATCTGTAGATGTGATAAATTAAACCCATTCATATAAAAAAGAGTTTGGCCAGATAACTAAGAAATATACCAAGCATGCCTCACACTCTGGGGTAATGAAAATTCAGAAAAAAAAACTCTTTAATAGTCTACAGTGAAAATTATTGAGAAACTGTAGATAAAAGCCGAAACACTTAATTTAAACGTGCTTAAACGCTAGTTTTAGACAAACGGATTAATTTAAATATAACTGTCACATATATGCGACCTCAACGTGGCCATTTAGGTATTGTTCGTGGAGTAAGGTTTAACATTTAAAATAATATAATTAAGATAGAAAGCTCCATAGCGAGCCGAAATTTCCCTGTAAACTCAATGGTCCCATGACCAAGTCATAAGGGAAAGAGGTACCTGATAGAGCCTGTTAGGAGAAGTTAGAAGATTCATCAAACTGTGATTCACAAAAATCATCCACCACAATACCAAACCAGGTGAGTATACATGCATAAAAATGGAAGAAAGAATGTTAAACAATCTAGTTTCACAGACCATAAAAGCTAGAAGAAGGAATTGATACATTAACAAGACATCGTTACCTTTAAGGGTTCTTCGCCGGAAATGGAGGAGATAACCTACAAGAGATATCATTAAGATTTATGGTCAGTATAGCTATAGAGTTTTGAATAACAAACATAAAACAAGTTCAAACCTAAATCGACGATGAAGGCAGAGGGTTTCACTATAGATTCCACCTGTGGCCGCACAATTGAGGAGTGGAACTCCATCGAGAGGAAGCCCCAGAAACGTCATAGTGGCCCTAAACAGAAATACGTTCAAACCTTAAGATGTGGATGAGGATGAACTTCCACATATATCACCTCTAAAAAAAAAGAAATATCAGATATGAACCCTCTGTAAGTCGACTCTGATAAACTTATATTACAGTAAACATTTTCGCAAGAAAATCATAGCAACTGTAAGCACTTACCAAAATTTTTGAGGGCGGAAACGTTATCAACACCAGAAGCACCCTAGAGGGGTTAGTGTTGCAGAGGCAGCAAAGCTCTCCTGCAGAGCAGAGGGGCGAATGCCAAATGGTAAAAACAGTTAGGGATTGGAGGTCATTACTATCGTAACCCTAAATCAATTCAGTCGTTGGATCTCGGGCATAGTTAGATCAAGGGTGGAGAAATAATCCAATTGTCATCCATAACTTAATTGCTAGCACGGAGTAGATTTCCCGATGAACCAAATCAATTGCAAGATTTAATTACGGAGATATAACTGTGTGGAAGGATTAAATTATTAATCAAATAACGATTGCCATGAATGCAAAGTACAGACTTATTTAGTAAACCAGAAGGACAAAACCTCCAAGCGATCTGAATTGATAGGCCGTCAATTAATCACCTCCAGAAGCACAAAACCAAAAATTCAACCTTAGGGACAAGGTTGTAGTTGCAATATAAATTATCCACTATAATGTGGAACAAATAAACATCACAGGTGTAGTATAGACGATATTATTTGTTAAGTTATATTTAAATGTAATTAGATGTAAAAGCAATGTAATGTATTTTTTTTTTTTAATGAGTGTAATGTTGGATGTTACAAGGTATTAGAGCAACGTTTGCACACTGGGACCCTATGGATCACTTAATATGGTAAATCGTGGGTAAATGAATCATAACCAGAGACATTATGAGAAGGGGGTCAATGCAAAAACCACCCCAGAACACCGCAGAACCCCAACCATGACCAGAAATGGATCCTGAGATGTGGATTCAACTGAGTGTGGATCATCACCAGCAAACCGGTAGACTACTGGAGGAAAAACAACACCAAATTAGCATTTTGTAAAATATAGTGCAGAAGCTATAGGAAAAAATGGTGCAAGCTCGAAGTGATAATGAGTGCTTGATGCAAGAAAAAGAAAGGATACTTAAGAGCCTCTCGAATAAGAAAAATTAGGGAATGGAACAACCTAGTCCCGATATTGACATGCAAGAAGATAACAAACAACAAGCAAGGGACCACATCAATAATAGAATGGAAAGAATTCAATCGCAATGGAGTAATAAAAATAAAAAATACAGTGAGGATGAGTTAGGTAATGTGTCAGATCAACAAGAAGTTAAGAAACAAAAAGTGAAGTTGCAAGGTGAGTTTCGAAAGATAAAAACACCCACATTTGATGGAGTAGAGGAACAGGTCGTTGAAGTGTGGTTGATAAATATGAATAAGTATTTTCAAGTTTACAAATATAGAAGAAAACTTAAATCCAGATTGGCCATCTATCAGTTGAGGGAGAAGGCCACATTGTGGTGGGAGGAAGTCAAGAATGTTCGCAGTATTGATGATTAGGACATGACTTAGGATTTGTTCCAGAAATATTTTAAAGTTTAAGTACTTAACCGAGCGCTTCTATGACGAGAAATATAAAGAGTTGCATGACTTAAAACTATGACGAATGACGATGGAAGAATACATCACCAAGTTCACTTCCTTAGTTCGTTATGTTCCTTATCTAAGGGCTGAAAAGGTGAAAGTTCAACAGTTCCTGAGCAGTTTTCTGACTCATATGAAGGAACGAATTGAGTTTGAGAATCCCAAAAACATGGACGAGGCAATCCGGAAGGAAATAATGTGCTATCAACAATCTAAGGAAAAAGGAGAGTTGGATAAAAGCTAGCAGTCAAAGAAATAACATAAGGGCAATTCAAACTTCAAGAAAAACAGAACCAGTAATTTCAAGAATACTGCTAGGAGCTCAGTTAGCAAACAGTCTGGCGGATACCATCAAAGAATCCAGTGGCCTGTGGAAGATAAACCCATTGAAGCCTCCAGCAATCCGAACCAAGCACAAAATCAGAAACCACCCCTACAGTGCTAGGGGTATGGTGAGGCTCACTACTACAGGAATTGTCCACAATGAGGAAGGAGCTAGGGGGTTACCAATTTACAAGAAGCTTCTACAGTGGGGGATGTAGCCAGAAATATACTCAGAATTAAGGCAGCTTTGGAAGATCGTCAGGAAGATTACCAACCAACGACGATAGAGTTGGAAGGTAAGTTACTCTCTCAACCTGTTCCTATTTTGGTAGATCCAGGTGGAAGTTTAAGCTACGTAAGTCCTAAATTAGTAGAAATATGTAAATTGAAAAGTCAAAAATTCAGAAATCCATGGCTGGTACAGTTAGCCACGGGAGCAAAGAGAAACGACTATGCCAAAATTCCGAACTGTACACTGGAAATTAGTGAACAGCAACTAGTTGTAGACCTGAATATATTACCTTTGGGATCTTACAATGTGCTACTTTGCAGGGATTGGTTGGAGAAGAACTAGACATTAGTGGATTGTAAAGAAAAAGTTATATATTATAGAATGCAGGATGGAACTCATAAGAAGATTCAAGGTATAAAGAAACCTCTACAGCTACGTCCTATTACAGCCTCTGAAATGAGAAAGTGCATGAGGAAAGCATGCCAGTTAAATTACCTCCAAGTGGGTTTTACTAATTCCAAAGAAATGACTTCGATGATGGAAAACATTCCAATAGTGCAAGATTTTATGGACGTATTTCCAGAGGAAATGTCAGGATTGCCACCAAGAAGGGACATTGATTTTACTATAGAGTTGATACCTGGAGCGTCACTGATTTCAAGGACACCATACCGAATGAGTGTATCAAAATTAACCGAACTAAAGATGCAGTTACAAGAACTTTTGGATAAAGGGTATATCCGACCAAGTGTATCCCCTTGGGGAGAACCAGTGCTATTTGTGAAGAATAAAAATGGAACGATGCGAATGTGCATGGACTATCGACAGCTCAATAAACTGACTGTCAAAAATAGATACCCTCTATCGTGGATTAATGATCTGTTTGATTAGGCGAAGGGAGCTACCGTATTCTAAAATATAGATCTTAGGTCGAGATATCATCACATCCGGATAAAAGATGAAGACATTTATAAAACTTCTTTTCATACTAGATACGGGAACTACGAGTTCGTAGTGTTACCATTCAGATTGACTAATGCACCAACAACCTTTATGAGGCTGATGCATGGTATATTTCACACCTTGCTTGATAATTTTGTGTTGATATTTATTGATGACATTTTAGTTTATTCCAAGAATGTAGAAGAGCATAAAGAGCACTTACGTATATTTTTGGAGATGTTACAGAAGCATTAGTTGTACTCTAATTTGAGCAAGTTTGATTTATTCAAGGAAGAAGTACAATAAATTGGTCACGTTATTTCTATTGAGGGAATCGAATTTGACCCGAAGAAAATTAGGATGATTATGGAATGGAAGGTACCCCAAATTGTGGTAGACATCCGATCCTTTATGGGTTTGGCTGGTTATTATCGGTGGTTCATTGAAGGATTCTCAAAAATTTCCTTCCAAATTACTTCCTTACAAAGGAAGGGAAAAATATTTATATGGACGAAGGAATGTCAAAATAGTTTTGAAAAACTAAAATTTTTATTGACTATAGCTAAAGTATTGAGAGTAGTTGATCCCAATAAAGAGTTAGAAGTCTGCACATATGCATGTAAAGAAGGAGTTGGGGTGATTCTGTCACAATAAGGTAAAGTAGTTGCCTATGAATCATGCAAACTAAAAGAGCATGAACAACGATACTCAGCTTATGATTTGGAGATGATAGAAGTAGTGCATGCAATCCGGGTATGGAGGCACTATTTTATTGGAAAGATATTTGTACTCAAGACTGATCATAGTAGCTTAACCAGTTATTTTAAGCAATATGAGCTTAATTCTCCCCAGGAAATATGGAATTATTTCCTGAGCAATTTTGACATTAATATGCAGCACGTGAAGGGTAAGGAGAATCGAGAAGTAGATGCATTAAGTAGAAAGTTGCATGGTGTTTATAAATTTTACTATAATCAGGTTGAATGAAAATTTATGGAAAAAATAAAAACAGAAGATTAGAAGGATCCTAGATACCAATTTATGTGGCAGAAAGTAGAGGAGTCCAGAAACCAAGGAAAATCTGTTGATTACGGAATTAACAAAAATGAGTTGCTAACTTTCAAGGAGAGGTTTTTTTTTCCAAATCGAATGCAATTGAAGGAACTAATCCTAAATGAGTATCATCTAAGTAACTACTTTGGACATCCCGGGTATCAAAAAATGCTAATTGCAATTAGGAAGAACTACTTCTAGCCAGGTATGCGAAGAGACATTGAAAAATATCTAAGCAAGTGTTTGGACTGCCAATAAGTGAAGGTGGAGCATCGACACCCAGCTGGGTTGATGTAGCCTATACCGGTCCCTGAATGGAAGTGGGGGTTATATCCTTAGACTTCATTACTGTTTTACCAAAGTCAAAGAAGCATAATGACTCCATAATGGTAGTGGTAGATCGACTAAGCAAAGCAACGCATTTTATACAAGTAAAATCCACTTATAAGACAGTGCAAATAGCAAACATATTTATGTGAGAAATATTTAGACTACAGGGTATTCCAAAGACTGTCATTTCTGACAGAGATGTGAATTTTACTTCACCATTCTGGAAAACGCGATTTACAGGTTTGGGAACCAAAATCAATTTTAGCACTGCGTATCATCCACAAATAGATGGACAGACTGAGCGAGTGAATCAAATCCTGCAGGATATGTTACACATGTATGTAATGCAGCAGCCAAATAGGTGGGAAGAATATCTGCACCTAGTAGAGTTTGCATACAATAACGGATATCAGGAATCCCTTAATATGAGTCTGTTCGAAGCATTATATGGACGACAATGTCAAAATCCTATTAATTGGAGTAGCTCAAAAAGCAAGTTGATGCTTGGACTAGAAATTCTAGCTGAAATGGATTCAGAAGTAAGGAAGATCAGACAAAATTTGAAGGTAGCTAAGGATAGACAGAAAGTGTATGCAGATAAGAAAAGGACTTATCGTGAATTTGAGGTGGGAGACCATGTGTAAGTAAGGATCAAACCAAAGAAAATCACTTTAAGGTGGGCCTCTTGTGCCAAGTTGGCTCCCATGTTTTGTGGCCCTTTCCAAATATTGGAGATGGTAGGACATGTGGCTTATCGTTTGTCCCTACTGAGTCATATCCGTGTACACAATGTCTTTCATGTATCATTATTAAAATGATACATACACGACCCAAAGCATGTAATCCACTGGCAAATCATTTAGGTAGGATATGAATACAAAACCTGATTAGAAAGAATAAACTTTATGAGTAATTAATTCAAAGTTTGTTAATTGTAGGTCAAACTAGATGGCGATTTTTTGGTTGAGCCTCAGTGTATAATCGATTGGAGAGAAATCATGCTCCAAAAATGAGCCATCACCCAGGTTAAGGTGCAGTGGAAGCACTTTAGCCAGGATGAAGCTACCTTAGAGGATGAAGGTTTTGTTAGGGATGCTTACCCAGAACTATTTGTTGAAGAAGAATGACAACACCGAGAACGGTGTTCACTTCCAGGGGGAAGTTGTAATAGTTGGATTAAGTGCTAATTGATGATTATGTGATGTTGTTAAGACACTAAGACTTTATTTGTTATTTTATTTGGAAATAGCACATTATGAGCCAAAATTAATTTTGATTAAATAAAATTAGTTATGAAAGTGATTTCCATAAAATAATAATAGACTGATGGTAAAATTAATTCAAGAACTGATAGTTACTTGAATAAAATCAGCTCAAACAACTACCCCAACCTCTGAGGATAAAGGCATATCTCAGTGAGGAAGAGGGGTTTTGTTCGGTAAGTGGAGAAGGAAATTTGGAGAGAATAATTCCCGAGCTGGTGGTGACCTATGAAATTAATCTCATTCCTGAGAATTTTCTGGAATAGAATACTAGACCGGAATGTCTTGTAGTCTCTTTCAGCATCTATGTCAACTCACATAGCTCAGACTTGGAGCACGAGGGAGAGACAAGGACATAATTGCCTCTCTCGAGGAAGGGAGGACAACATTAGTCAGTAACTGAAAGACATATAAGTTTATCTGCCATTTGAATTCTTGGTTGGTTTCTGAATGAAATTAATAGTTTAAGTGTTATAATATGTAGAAATTACAATTGTTAATTTGTGAAAGGATAGGCTTCTATGTATGTTTTCTTTTGAAAAATAAGACAGTCAGTTTGATTTAAAATTTATCACTGAAAGTTATAAGATAGAGAACTCTTAACTCAGAACGCTCATGATGAAGGCTCCGATTTGTTTGTTCTCTGCAACTATGATAAACACGGACATAATTGTCTGACCATTTTCATTGCTAAAGACAACTAAAAGAAAAGTAAAGATATAACCCCTTAACCTAAAAGAAAAAAGATGTTCCATAGTTAACTGGAGAATATAACATATTTTTATTGAGAACATAGTCACAGAAGTAGAGACATGCAAACATTCATGTAAAAATCAGAGCTATGAGAAAATGAATTTTTTTCCTAAAATTGTAAACAGTATTCTCTGTTGAAAGAGTACATGAAAGTAGACCCAAACCATCGTACAGAGGTAATTACCATGCACTATAGATTTTAACTCTGGAATTGAAAGCAATAGGATACATAAACCTCTCTTTTGAATTCCTCAGAATGGTAAGATATTATTAAATCGACTTAAGTACCAAGCATTTAAAAATAAAACTTATGTTATTGGTGTAGAAACAAAAATTTACTCTAAATATAGCCATAAGACTCTGTCTGTATTTTATAAATTCAAGAAGTCTGAAATTATCATAGTCAGCAACATAAACCCCAGAAGAACACAATGATAAGAATGATAATAAATATAAACCATTACTGAAGGAAAGAAAATTCTAGTTTTAGTCTTGAGCTTTAGAAAAATATGGTACAAACAAGACATATGTAGATGCGATAAATTAAACCCCATTGATATAAAAAATACTTTGGACAGATAACTACGAAATATACCAAGCACCCCTCACACTATGGGGTAATGAAAATTCAGAAAAAAACACTTTAACAGTCTACAGTAAAAATTCTTGAGAAACTGTAGATAAAACTTGAAACCCTTAATTTAAACATGCTTAAACACGAGTTTTAGACAAAGAGATTAATTTAAATATAATTATCAGATATATGTGACCTCGACGTGCCCATTTAGGATATTGTTCATGCAGTAAGGTTTAACATTTAAATTAACAGAATTAAGAAGGAAAGCTCCATAGCGAGCCAAAATTTCCCTGTAAACTCGATGGTCTCGTGACCAAGTCACAAGCGGAAAGAGGTACCTGATAGACCCGGTTAGGAGAAGTTAGAAGATTCATCAAATCGTGCTTCAAAAGAATCATCTACCAAAATACCAAATCGGGCGTGTATACCTACACAGAAACCGAAGAAGGAATATTAAACTATCTGGTTTCACAGACCAGAAAAGCTAGAAGAATGAATCGATACATTAGCAAGGTAACCATACCTTTAAGTGTTCTTTGCTGGAAACCGAGGAGACAGCCTACAAGAGATACCATTAAGATTTACGGTCAGTATAGCTGTAGAGTTTTTAATAACAAACATAAAACAAGTCCAAACCTAGATCGACGACGAAGGCAGAGGGTTTCACTGTAGATTTCACCTATGGCCGCACAGTTGAGGAGTGGAACTCCATCGAGGAAGCCCCAAAAACATCACGGTGGCCCTATACAGAAATACGTTCAAACCTTAAGATGTGAACGAGGATGAAATTCCACAGATATCACCTTTATAAAAAAAAGGGAATATAAGATATGAACCTTGTGTAAGTCGACTGTGATAAAATTATATTACAGTAAAAATTTTTGCAAGAAACTCATAGCAACCGTAAGCACTTACCAAAAGGTTTTATGGCGGAAACATTATGAACGCAAGAAGCACCATGGAGGGGTTTGTGTTGCAGAGGAAATAAGGCTCTCTCGTGGAGTGTGGGGCGAATACCGAATGGAAAAACGGTTAGGGATACAAGGTCATTACCGTCATAACCCTAAATCAATTCAGCCATTAGATATTGGGCAGAGTTAGATCAAGGGTGGAGACATAGTCCAGTTGTCATCCATAACTTAATTGGCAACACGTAGCAGATTTTATGATGAACCAAATTAATTGCAAGATTTATTTACAGAGATATAATTGTGTAGAAGGATTAAATTATTAATCCAATAATGATTTCCATGAATATAGAGTACATACATATTTAGTAAACCAGAAGGACAAAACCTTCAAGCGATCTGAATTGATAAGATGTCATTTAATCACCTTGAGAAGCACAAAGCCAGAAATTTAACCTTAGGGATAAGGTTATAGTTGCAATATAATGCATCCACTATAATGCAGAACAGATAAAACTCATAGGTGCAGTATAGAAGAGATTATTTGTTAATTTAATCTATCTCACAGAGTTGTAAAGTTGAATGTAAAAGAAATGAAATCTAAATGTAATTAGATGTAAAAGCAATGTAATGTAATTTTTTTTTTTTTAGTGTAATTTTGGATGTTACAAGTGGTATCAGAGTAGCTTTCACATGTTGGGACCCTATGGGTCACCTAATATGGTAAATTGTGTGTAAAATATGCACAGTTAAGGAAGCATAACGAGAGACGTTATGAGAAGGGGGTTAACGCAACAACCACCCCAGAACACTGGGGAACCCCAAACACGACTAGAAATGAATCCTGAGAAGTGGATTTAACTGAGAGTGGATCAACACCAGCAAAAAAGTAGACTGTTGGAGGAACACATCACCAAACTAGCATTCTGTTAAATACAGTGCAGAAGCTAGAGGAAGAAATGGTGCGAGTTTGAAGTGATAATGACCGCTTGATACAAGAAAAAGAAAGGATACTTAAGTGCCTCTCGGATAAGCAGAATCAGGGAATGGAACAACCTAGTTTTGATAGAGACATGAAGGAAGGTAATGAGAAAAAAGCAACGGACCACAACACTAATAGAATTGAAAGAAATCAATCGTAGTAGAGTAATAAAAATAAAAACTACAATGAGGTTGAGTCAGGTAATGTGTTGGATCAAGAAGAAGTTAAGAAGCAGAAAGTGGAGCTTCAAGGTGAGTTTCGAAAGATATAACCACCCACGTTTGATGGAGTAGAGGAAGAGGTGGCTGAAGCATGGTTGATAAATATGAATAAGTATTTTCAATTTTACGAATATAGCAACAAACTTAAAGCCATATTGGCCATCTATCAGTTGAGGGAGAAGGCCACACTGTGGTGGGAGGAAGTTAAGAATCTCCGCAGTATTGATGATGAGGACGTGACTTGGGATTTGTTCCAGCAATATTTTAAAGATAAGTACTTAACCGAGTGCTTCTATGATGAGAAATTTAGAGATTTTCATGACTTAAAACTGGGAAAAATGATGATGGATGAACACATCACCAATTTCACTTCATTACTTTGTTATCTTCCTTATCTAAGGTACAAAAAGGCTAAATTTCAGCGGTTCCTGAGTAGTTTTCCAACTCATATAAAGGAACGAAATGAGTTTGTGAATCCCAAAACCATGGAAGAGGCAATCCAAAAGGCAATAATGTGCTATCAGCAACCTAATGCAAAAGGAGAACTGGGTAAAAGTTGGAAGTCAAAGAAAGAACATAAAGGCAGTTCAAACTTCAAGAAAAATAGAAATAGTAATTTCGAGAATACTTCCAGGAGCTCAGTTAGCAAACAGTTTGTCAGAAACCATCAAAGAATTCGGTGTTCTGTGGAGGATAAACCCATGGAAGCCTCCAGCAAGATGGACCAAGCACAAAATCAGAAACCACCCCTACAGTGCTAGGGATGTGGTGAGGCTCAGTACTACAAGAATTTTCCATAATGAGGAAGGAGCGAGGCGATTAACAATTTACAAGAAGCTTCTACAGTGGGGGATGTAGCCAAGAATATACTCAGAATTAATGCAGCTTTGGAAGATCGTCAGGTAGATTACCGACCAACGATGATAGAGTTGGAAGGTAAGTTATTGTCTCAACGTGTTTCTCTTTTGGTAGGTCTAGGTGCAAGTTTAAGCTACGTAAGTCCTAAATTAGTAGAAATATGTAAATTTCAAAGTCATAAATTCAGAAATCCATGGCTGGTTCAGTTAGCCACAGGATCAAAGAGAAAAGTTTGTGCCAAAATTCTGAACTGCACACTAGAAATTAGTGAACAACAGCTAACTGTAGACATGAATATATTACCTCTAGGATATTATAATGTGCTACTTGGCATGGATTGGTTGGATAAGCACTAGACATTAGTGGATTGTAAATAAAAAGTTGTATATTATAGAATGCAGGATGGAACTCGTAAGGATATTCAAGGTATAAAGAAACCCCTACACCTACGTCCTATTATAGCCTCTCAAATGAGTAAGTGCATGAGGAAAGGATGCGAGTTAAATTCCATGCAAGTGGGTTTTAAAAATTCCAAAGAAAATACTCCAATGATGGAAAACATTCCGATAGTGCAAGATTTTATGGATGTATTTCTAGAGGAAATACCAGGATTTCCACCAAGAAGGGACATTGATTTTACTATAGAGTTAATACCTGGAGCATCACTGATTTCAAGGACACCATACCAAATGAGCGTACCATAATTTATTGAACTGAAGATGCAGTTACAAGAAATCTTGGATAAAGGGCATATCCGACCAAGTCTATCCCCTTAGGGAGCACCAGTGCTATTTGTGAAGAAGAAAGATGGAACCCTCCGAATGTCCATGGACTATTGACAACTCAATAAATTGACTATAAAAAATAGATACCCTCTACAACAAATTGATGATCTGGTCGATCAGGTGAAGGGAGCTACCATATTCTTAAATATAGATCTAAGGTCGAGATATCATGAGATTCGGATAAAACACGAAGACATTTATAAAATTTCTTTTAGTACCAGATACGGGCACTACGAGTTCGTAGTGTTACCATTTGGATTGACTAATGCACCGACAACCTTTATGAGACTAATGCATGGTATATTTCACCCATTTCTAGATAATTTTGTGTTGATATTTATTTATGACATTTTAGTTTATTCCAAGAATGTAGAAGAGCATAAAGAACACTTACAAATAGTGTTGGAGATACTATGGAAGCATTAGCTGTACTCTAAGTTCAGCAAGCGTGATTTCTTCAAGGAATAAATATAGTACCTTGGTCACATTATTTTTGTTGAGGGAATTACAGTTCACCCAGAGAAAATTAGGACGATTATGGAATGGAAGGTAGCCCAAAATGTGGCAGACATCCGATCGTTTATGGGTTTGGTTGGTTATTATTGGCGGTTAATTGAAGGATTCTCAAAAATTTCCTTCCCAATTACTTCCTTACAAAGGAATTAAAAATTATTTAAATGGACGAAGGAATGTCAAAACAGTTTTGAAAAGATAAAAATTTATTGACTACAACTCCAGTATTTGGAGTAGTTGATACCAATAAAGAGTTCGAAGTCTGAACATATGCATGTAAAGAAGGAGTTGGGGCGATTTTATCGCAAGAAGGTAAATTAGTTTCCTATGAATCACAGAAACAAAAAGAGCATGAAAAAGGATACTCAACTTATGATTTGGAGCTGACAACAGTAGTGCATGAAATATGTGTATGGAGGTACTATTTTCTTGGAAAGAGATTTGTACTCAAGACTGATCGTAGCAGCTTAACCAGTTATTTTAAGCAATATGACCTTCATTCCTGAGCGAGTTTGACATTAATATGCAACACGTGAAGGGTAAGGAGAATAGAGTAGCAGATGCCTTAAGTAGAAAGTTTCATGGTCTTTATGAATTTTAATATAATAAAGTTGAATGAAAATTTCTGGAACAAATAAAAATAGAAGATGAGAAGGATCCTGAATATGAATTTATGTGGAAGCAAGAAGAGGAGTCTAGAAAACAAGGAAAATTTGTTGATTACGGAATTAACAAGGATGAGTTGTTAACTTTCAAGGAGAGGATTTTTTTTCCAAATCGAATGGAATTAAAGGAACTAATCCTAAATGAGTATCACCGAAGTAACTACTCTGGACATCCCAGGTATCAGAAAATGCTAACAACAATTAGGAAGAACTACATCTAGCCAGGTATGCGAAGAGACATTGTAGAATATCTAAACAAGTGTTTGGAGTGCCAGCAAGTGAAGGTGGAGCATCGACATCCAGCTGAGATGATGCAGCCTATACCAGTACCTAGATGGAAGTGGCAGTTTATATCCTTAGACCTCTTACTAGTTTACCAAATTTGAATAAGAATAATGAATCCATAATGGTAGTGGTAGATCGACTAAGCAAGGCAGTGCATTTTATACTAGTACAGTCCACTTATAAGACAATGCAAATAACAAACATATTTATGTGATAAATCTTTAGACTCCATGGTATTACAAAGAATGTCATTTCTAACAAAGATGTGAAGTTTACTTCAGCATTCGAGAAAATGCTATTTACAGGATTGGGAACCCAAATAAATTTCAGCACTGCGTATCATCCACTGGCAGATGGACAGACTGAGAAAGTGAATAAGATCCTGGATTATATGTTACGCATGTATGTAATGAAATAGCCAACTAGGTGGGAAGAATATCTACACCTAGTAGAGTTTTCATACAATAATGGATATCAGGAATCTGTTAAGATGAGTCCGTTCGAAGCATTATATGGACGATAGTGTCAAACTCCTATTAATTGGAGTAGCCTAGAAACCAAGTTGATGGTTGGACTAGAAATGCTAGCTGAAATGGAGTCAGAAGTAAGGAAGATTAAACAAAATTTGAAGGCAGCTTAGGATAGACAAAAATTGTATGTAGATAAGAAAAGGAATTTCATGAATTTGATGTGGGAGACCATTTGTACATAAGGATCAAACCATATAAAAGCACTTTAAGGTGGGCCTCTTGTGCCAATTTGTGCCTAGGTTTTGTGGCCCTTTCCAAATATTGGAGAGGGTAGGACTAGTGGCTTATCGATTGGCCCTCCCCAGTCATATTCATGTACACAATGCCTTTCATGTATTGTTATTAAAACAATACGTACACAACCCAAAGCATGTAATCCACTGACAAAGCTTTCAGGTAGTATATGAATACAAAACCTGATTAGAAATAATAAAATTGATGAGGAATTAATTCAAAGTTTGCTAATTGCAGGTTGAATTGAATGATGAGTTTATGGTCAAGCCTCAGTGTATAATTGATCAGAGAGAAATCATTCTCTAAAAATGATCCATCACCCAGGTTAAGGTGCAGTGGAAGCACTTCGACCCGGATGAAGCTACCTGGGAGGATGAAGGTTTTGTTTGGGATGGTTACCCAGAATTATTTGTTGATGAAGAATGAGAACACCGAGGATTGTTTTCACTTCCAAGGGGGAAGTTGTAGGAGATGGGTTAAGTGCTAACTGATGATTATGTTATGTTGTTAAGACACTAAGGCATTATTTGTTATTTTCTTTGGAAATAGTACATTATGAGCAGAAAATAATTTTGATTAAATAAAATTAGTTATGGAAGTGATTTCTATAAAATAATAATAGAATAATAGTAAAATTAATTCAAGAACTAAGACTTAGTTGAACAGAATCATTTCAAACAGTTACCCCAACCTCTGAGGACAAAGGCATATCTCAATGACGAAGAGGGGTTATGTTCGGTAACTGGAGAAGGAAATTTGGAGGGAAGAATTCTCGCGCTGGTGGTGACCAGTGGAATTACTCTAACTCCTGAGAATTTCCTGGAATAGAAGACTGGACCGGAATGTCCCTAAGTATCTTCCAGAGTCTCTTTCAACTCACATAGCTCAGACTTGGAGCACAGGGGAGAGACGAGGATGTAATTGCCTCTCTCAAGGAAGGGAGGACAACATCAGTCAGCAATCGAAAGAGAGAAAAGTTTATCTTCCATTGGAATTCTTAGTTGGTTTATGAATGAAATTAACAGTTTGAGTGTTATAATATGTAGAAATTACAATACTTAAATTATGAAAGGATAGCCTTCTATGTATGTTTTCTTTTGACAAATAAGACAGTAAGTTAGATTTAAAATTTATTACCAAAAATTATAAGATAGAGAACTCTCAGACTTAGAACCCTCATGATGAAGGCTCCGAGTTTTTCATTCTCTGCAACCATGATAAACATGAACAGAATGGTCCGGCCATTTTCATTGCTAAAGACAACAGAAAGAAAAGTAAACATAGAACCCCTTAACCTAAAATATATATATATATATATATATATATATATATATGTTTTGTAGTTAATTGGAGAACATAACATATTTGTACTAAGAACATAGTCACAGAAGTAGAGACATGCAAACATTCATGTAAAAATTATAATTGTGATCAAATGAAAATTGTTTGTAAAACTGTAAACAGTATTCTCTGTTAACAAAGTACAATAAAGCAGACCCAAAACATCATACAAAAGTAATTACCATGTACTATATATTTTAACTCTGGAATTGAAAGAAATAGAATACAAAAGCCTCTATTTTGAATTCCTCATAATGGTAAGATACTGCTAAATCGACATAAGTACCAAGCATTTAAAAAATAGAACTTATGTTATCGATGTAGAAACAAAACTTTACTCTGAATATCGCCATAAGAGTCACTTTGTATTTTATATATTCAAGAAGTCTGGAATTATCATAGTCAACACCATAAACCCCAGAAGACCACAACGATAAGAATGATGACAAATATAAACCATTACTCAAGGAAAACAAATTCCAATTTCAATATTGAGCTTTAGAAAAATATGGTACAAACAAGACATCTATAGATGCGATAAATTAAACCCCATTCATATAAACAAGAGTTTGGACAGATAACTAAGAAATATACCAAGCATGCCTCACACTGTGGGGTAATGAAAATTCAGAAAAAAACCCTTTAACAGTTTACATTAAAAAATCTTGAGAAACTATATATAAAATCCAAAACCCTTAATTTAAACATGCTTAAACGCGAGATTTAGAAAAAGGGATTAATTTAAATATAACTGTCACATATATGCTACCTCTGCGTGCCCATTTAGGCTATTGTTCGTGCAGTAAGGTTTAATATTTAAAATAAAAAAAGTAAGATAAAAAGCTCCATAGCGAGTCTAAATTTCCCTATAAACTCGATTGTCCCGTGACCAAGTCACAAGAAGAAAGAGGTACCTGATAGATTCAGTTAGGAGAAGTTAGAAGATTCATCAAACCGTGCTTCACAAAAATCATCTACCACAATACCAAACCGAGCAAGTATACCTACATACAAAACGAATAAAGAATGTTAAATATTCTAGTTTCATAGACTAGAAAAGAAAGAAGGAATTGATACATTAACAAGGCAGCCTTAACTTTAAGGGTTCTTTTCCAGAAACTGAAGAGACAACCTGCAAGAAATACCATTAATATTTATGGTCAGTATAGTTGTAGTGTTTTGAAGAAGAAACATAAAACAAGTCCAAACCTAAATCGACGATGAAGGTAGAGGGTTTCACCATAGATTTCACCTGTGGCCTCAGAGTTGAGGAGTGGAACTCCATCCAATGGAAGCCCCGAAAACATCACGGTGGCCCTAGAAAGAAAGACGTTCAAACCTTAAGACGTATAGGAGGATGAAATTCCACATATATCTCCTCTAAAAAAAAAGGAATATGAGATATGAATGCTGTGTAAGTCCACTGTGATAAACTTATATTATGGTAAACATTTTCACGAGAAACTCATAGAAACTATAAGCACTTACCAAAAGGTTTGAGGGCGGAAACCTTATCAACACCAGAAGCACTTTGGAGGGGTTTTTGTTGCAAAGGAGGCAAGGCTCTCCTGCAAAGCACGAGGGAAAATGCTGAATGGAAAAAAAAGGTTAGGGATAGGAGTTCATTACCGTCTCAACCCTAAATCAATTCAACTGTTGGATTTAGGGCAGAGTTAGATCAAGGGTGGAGAGACAGTCCAGTTGTCATCCATAACTTAATTTCCAAAATAGAGAGGATTTCTCGATGAACCAAATCAATTGGAAGATTTATTTAGGGAGATATAGTTGTGCAGAAGGATTGAATTATTAATCAATTAAAAAATTCCATGAATGAAAAGTAAAAACTTATTTAGTAAACAGGAAGGATGAAAAATCAAAGAGATCCAAATTGATAGGCTGTCAGTTAATCACCTCGAGAAGCACAAATAAAGTTATTTAACCTTAGGGATAAGGTTGTAGTTTCAATATAATGCATCCACTATAATGCGGAACAGATAAACAATACAGGTGCAGTATAGACAAGATTATTTGTTAAGTTAATCTAGCTCACAGAGTTGTAAAGTTGAATGTAAAAGAAATGAAATGTAAATGAAATTAGATATAAAATTAATGTAATGTAATTTATTTTTTATGAGTGTAATGTTGGATGTTACAAGTGGTATCAGAGCAGCGTTCACATACTGGGACCGTATGGGTCACCTAATATGGTAAATTGTGTGTAAATGATACACTGTTAAGGAAGCATAACCAGAGATGTTATGAGAAGAGGTTCAACGCAACAACCACCCTAGAACACCAAAGAATCACAACCATGACCAGAAATGAATCCTGAGATGTCGATTCAACTGAGTGTGGATTAGCACCAGCAAACAAGTAGACTACTGGAGGAACAACAACACCAAACTAGCATTCTGTTAAATACAGCGTAGAAGCTAGATGAATAAATGGTGCGAGTTCGAAGTGATAATGAGCGCTTGTTGCAAGAACAAGAAAGGATACTTAAGAGCCTCTCGAATAAGCAGAATTGGGGAATGGAACAACCAAGTCCTGATAGAGACATGTAGGAAGCTAACGAGCAACAAGAAAGGGACCACACCACTAATATAATGGAAACAAGTCAATCGCAACGGAGTAACAAAAATAAAAAGTACAATCAGGCTGAGTCAGGTAATGTTTCGGATCAACAAGAAGTTAAGAAGTAGAAAGAGAATTTGCAAGGTGAGTTTTGAAAGATAGAACCACCCATGTTTGATGGAGTAGAGGAAGAGGTGGTTGAAGCATGGCTAATGAATATGAATAGGTAATTTCAAGTTTAAAAATATAGCAGCAAACTTAAAGCAAGATTGGCCATCTATCAGTTGACGGAGAAGGCCACAATGTGGTGGGAGGAAGTTAAGAATGTCTGAAGTATTGATGATCAGGACATGACTTGGGATTTTTTCCAGCAATATTTTAAATATAATTACTTAACCGAGCACTTCTATGATGATAAATATGGAGTTTCATGACTTAAAACTGGGACAAATAACGATGGATGAATACATCACCACGTTCACTTCATTACTTCGTTATGTCCCTTATATAAGGGACAAAAAGGCTAAAGTACAGTGGCTTCTGAGCAGTTTTATGATTCATCTAAAGGAGCTAATTGAGTTTGTGAATCCCAAAACCATGGACGAGGCAATCCCATGGCCTGTGGAGGATAAACACAAGGAAGCCTCCAGCAAGCCGGACCAAGCACAAAATCAGAAACCACTCCTACATTGTTGAGGGTTTGGTGAAGCTCACTACCACAGGAATTGTTCACAATGAGGAAGGAGCGAGGCGGTTACCAATTTACAAGAAGCTTCTCCAATGGGGGATGTAGCCAGAAATATACCTAGAATTAATGTAGCTTCCGAAGATCATCAGGCATATTACCAAATAACGATTATAGAGTTGGAAGGTAAGTTACTCTCTTAGCCTGTTCCTATTTTGGTAGATATAGGTGCAATTTTAAGCTACATAATTCCTAAATTGGAAGAAATATGTAAATTGCAAATTCAGAAATTCAGAAATGCATGGAAAGTACAGTTATCCATGGGAGCAAAGAAAAACGTTTATGCCAAAATTCCGAACTGTACATTAGAAGTTAGTGAACAACAGCTAACTGTAGACCTGAATATATTACCTCTGGGATCTTACGATGTGCTACTTGGCATGGATTGGTTGGAGAAGCAATGGATGTTAATGGATTGTAAAGAAAGAGTTATATATTATAGAATGTAGGATGGAACTCATAAGGAGATTCAAGGTATAAAGAAACCCATACAGCTACGTCCTATTACAGCCTCTCAAATGAGTAAGTACATGAGGAAAGGATGCCAGTTAAATTACATTCAAGTGGCTTTTATTAATTCCAAAGAAAAGACTTCGATGATGGAAAACATTTCGATAGTGAAATATTTTATGGACATATGTCCAAAGGAAATACCAGGATTGCCACCAAGAAGGGACATTGATTTTACTATAGATTTGATACCTAGAGCATCACCGATTCAAGGAAACCATACCGAATGAGCATACCAAAATTGACAAATTGAAGATGAAACTACAAGAATTTTTGGATAAAGTGTATATCTAACCAAGTGTATCCCCTTGGGGAGCACCTGTGCTATTTGTGAAGAAGAAAGATGGAAGCACACGAATGTGCATGGACTATCGACAACTCAATAAATTGACTGTGAAAAATAGATACCCTCTACCACGGATTGATGATTTGTTTGATCTAGTGAAGGGAGCTACCCTATTCTCAAAGATAGATCTAAGGATAGGATATCATCCGATCCGGATAAAATAAAAAGACATTTATAAAATTGCTTTTCGTACTAGATATAGGCACTATGAGTTCACAGTTTTACCATTCGGATTGACTAATGCACCAACAAACTTTATGAGGCTGATGCATGGTATATTTGACCCCTTTTTGGATAATTTTCTATTGATATTTATTGATGACATTTTAGTTTATTCCAAGAATGTAGAAGAGCTTAAAGAGCACTTACGGATAGTGCTGGAGATGTTACAAAATCATTAGTTGTACACTAAGTTCAACAAGTATGATTTCTTAAAGGAAGAAATACAGTACCTTAGTCACGTTATTTCTAATGAGGGAATCGCAATTGACCCAGAGAAAATTAGGACGATTATGGAATGGAAGGTACCAAAAAATGTGGCAGACATCTGATCCTTTATGGGTTTGGCCGGTTATTATCGGTGGTTCATTGAAGGATTCTCAAAAATTGCCTTCCCAATTACTTCCTTACAAAGGAAGGGAAAAATATTTAAATTGACGAAGGAATGTCAAAATAGTTTTGAAAAGCTAAAAAATTTATTGACTATAACTCCAGTATTGAGAGTAGCTAGTCCCAATAAAGAGTTCAAAGTCTACATAGATGCATGTAAATAAGGAGTTGGGGTGATTCTGTTACAAGAAAGTAAAGTAGTTTCCTATGAATAATGGAAAGTAAAAGAACATGAGCAACGATACTCAGCTTATGATTTGGAGCTGATAGTAATAATGCATGCACTTCGTGTATGAAGGCAATATTTTCTTGCAAATATATTTGTACTCAAGACTGATCATATAAGCTTAAGAAGTTATTTTATGCAAGATGACCTTAATTCTCACTAGGAAAGATGGAATGCTTTCCTGAGAGAGTTTGACATTGATATGCATCACGTGAAGGGTAAGAAGAATAGAGTAGAAAATGCGTTAAGTAGAAAGTTGCATGGTGTTTATCAACTGTACTATAACAAGGTTGAATGGAAATTTATGGAACAAATAGAAATAGAAGCTGAGAAAGATCCTGAATACCAATTTATGTGGCAGCAAGCAGTGGAGTCCAGAAAACAAGAAAAATCTATTGATTACAAAATTAACAAGGATGAGTTTCTAACTTTCAAGGAGAGAATTTTTGTTCCAAATCAAATGGAATTGAAGGAACTAATCCTAAATGAGTATCACTGAAGTAACTACTCTAGACATCCTGGGTATAATAAAATGCTAACATCAATTAGGAAGAAATACTTTTGGCTGGGTATGCGAAGAGACATTGCAGAATATCTAAACAAGTGTTTGGAGTGATAGCAAGTGAAGGTGGAGCATTGACATGCAGCCAGGCTAATGAAGCCTATACAGATACCTGAATGGAAGTGGGAGGTTATATCCTTAGACTTCATTACTATTTTACCAAATTTAAAGAAGCATAATGACTCCATAATGGTAGTGGTAGATTGACTAAGCAAAGGAACGCATTTTATACCAGTACAGTCCACTTATAAGACAGTGCAAATAGCAGACATATTTATGCGACAAATCTTTATACTGCATGGTATTCCAAAGACTGTCATTTCTGACAGAGATGTGAAGTTTACATCAAAATTCGAGAAAATGTTATTTACAGGATTGGGAACCGAAATTAATTTCAGCACTGCGTATCATCCACAGAAAAATGGATAGACTAAGTGAGTGAATCAGATCCTGGAGGATATGTTACGCATGTATGTAATGCAGCAGCCAACAAGGTGGGAAGAATATCTGCACCTAGTAGAGTTTGCATATAATAATAGATATCAGGAATCCCTTAATATGAGCACGTTCGAAGCATTATATGGATGACAATGTCGAACTCCTATTAATTGGAGTAGCCCAGAAACCAAGTTGATGTTTGGACCAAAAATGCTAGCTGAAATGGAGTCAAAAGTATGGAAGGTCAGAAAAAATTTGAAGGCAGCTCAAGATAGAAAAAGCATGTATGCAGATAAGAAAAGGAATTATCATGAATTTGAGGTGGGAGAACTTGTGTAAGTAAGGATCAAACCAAACAAAAGCACTTTAAGGTGGGCCTCTTGTGCCAATTTGGCTCCGAGGTTTTGTTGCCCTTTCCAAATATTGGAGAGGGTAGGACTCATGGCTTATCTATTGGCCCTACTCAGTCATATCGGTGTACATAACGTCTTTCATGTACCATTATTAAAATGATACGTACATAACCCAGAGCATGTAATCCACTGGAAAATCATTCAGGTAAGATATGAATACAAATTTTTCTGATTGCAAGATGAACTAGATGACGAGTTTCTGGTCGAGCCTCAATGTATAGTTGATCGGAGAGAAATCATGCTCCAGAAACGAGCCATCTCCCAGGTTAAGGTGTAGTGGAAGCACTTTGGCCTGGATGAAGCTACTTGGGAGGATGAAGGTTTTGTTTAGGATGGTTACCCATAAATATTTGCTGAAAAAGAATGAGAACATCGAGGACAGTGTTCACTTCCAGGGGGGGAAGTTGTAATAGCTGGCTTAAGTTGTAACTGACGATTATGTTATGTTGTTAAGACACTAAGATATTATTTGTTATTTTCTTTGGAAATAGTAAATTATGAGAAAAAATTAATTTTGGTTAAATAAAATTAGTTATGAAAGTGATTTCCATAAAATTATAATAGACTCGTGGTAAAATTAATTCAATAACTGAGAGTTAGTTGAACATAATCAGTTCAAACAGTTACCCCAACCTCTGAGGACAAAAGCATATCTCAGTGAGGAACAGGGGTGTTGTTTGGTAACTAGAGAAGGAAATTTGGAGAGAAGAACTCCCGAGCTGGTGGTGACCAGTGGAATTACTTTGATTCCTGAGAATTTCCTGGAATACTGGATCAGAATGTCTCGAAGTCTCTTACATAATTCGTGTCAACTCACATAGCTCAGAATTGGAGCAGGGGGGAGAGAAGATGACATAATTTCCTCTCTCTAGGAAGGGAGGACAACATCAGTCAGGAATCGAAATATAGATAAGTTTATCTTCCATTGGAATTCTTAGTTGGTTTATGAATGAAATTAACAGTTTAGGTGTTATAATCTATAGAAATTACAATACTTAAATTGTGAAAGGATAGCCTTCTATGTATGTTTTATTTTGAAAAATAAGACAGTCAATTAGATTTAAAAATCATTATTGAAAATTATAAGAGAGAGAACTGTTAACTCAGAACCGTCATGATGAAGGCTCCGTTTTTTTCATTCTCTGCAACTATGATAAACACGGACAAAATTGTCCAACCATTTTCCTTGCTAAAGACAACATAAAGAAAATTAAAGATAGAACCCCTTAACCTAAAAAAAAAATATGTTTTGTAGTTAACTGGAGAACATAACAGATTTTTATTGAGGACATAGCCATAGAAGTAAATACATGCAAACATTCATGTAATAATCATAACTGTGAGCAAATGAAAATTGTTCCTAAAATTGTAAACAATATTCTATGTTGACAAAGTACAACAAAGCAGACCCAAATCATCGTACAGAAGTAATTACCATGCACAGTAGATTTTAACTCTAGAATTAAAAGCAATAGAATACAAAAGTATCTATTTTGAATTCCTCGGAATGGTAAGATACTGCTAAATGGATGTAAGTACCAAGCATTTAAAAAATATAACTTATTTTATCGATGCAAAAATAAAAATTTACTATAAATATAGCCATAAGAGTCTTTCTGTATTTTATATATTTAAGAAGTCCGAAATTATCACAGTCAGCACCATAAACCCCAGAAGACCAGAACGATAAGAATGATGATAAATATAAGCCATTACTGAAGGAAAAAAAATTCTTGTTTCAGTCTTGAGCTTTAGAAAAATATGGTACCAACAAGACATCTGTAGATGCGATAAATTAAACCCCATTATATAAACACGAGTTTGGACAGATAACTAGGAAATATACCAAGCATGCCTCACACTGTGGGGTAATGAAAATTTGGAAAAAAACTCTTTAGCAATATACATTAAAATTCTTGAGAAACTGTAGATAAAAGCTGAAACCCTTAATTTAAACATGTTTAAACGTGAGTTTTAGACAAAGGGATTAATTTAAATATCACTGTCACATATATGCGACCTTGACATGCCCATTTAGGGTATTGTACATGGAGTAAAGTTTAACATTTAAAATAATAGAATTAAGACGGAAAGCTCCATAGCAAGCCGAAATTTCCCTATAAACTCGATGATCCCGTGACCAAGTCCAAGCGGAAAGAGGTACCTGATCAAGCCGTTTAGGAGAAGTTAGAAGATTCATCAAACCGTGCTTCACAAAAATCACTTGCCACGATACCAAACCGGGCGAGTATACCTGCATACAAACCGAAGAAAGAATGTTAAACAATCTAGTTTCATAGACCAGAAAAGATATAAGAAGGATTTGATATATTAACAGGACAACCTTACCTTTAAGGGTTCTTATCTAGAAATCGATGAGACGACCTGAAAGACATACCATTAATATTTATGGTGAGTATAGCTATAGAGTTTTGAGGAACAAACATAAAAGAAGTCCAAACCTAAATTGACGATGAAGGCAGAGGGTTTCACCATAGATTTCACCTGTGTGTGCACAGTTGAGGAGTGGAAATCCATCTAGAGGAAGCCCCAAAAACATCACGATGGCCCTAGACAGAAAGACATTCAAACCTTAAGATGCGGACGAGGATGAAATTTCATAGATATCACCTCTAAAAAAAAAAGGAATACTAGATATGAACCCTGTGTAAGCCGACTATGATAAACTTATATTAAAGTAAACATTTTCATCAAAAACTCATAGCAACCGTAAGCACTTACCAGAAGGTTTGAGGGAGGAAACCTTATCAACGTCAGAAGCACCCTAGAGGGGTTTTTCTTGCAGAGACAACAAGGCTCTCCTGCAGAGTGCGGGGGCGAATGCTGAATGGAAAAAATGATTAAGGATAGGATGTCATTATGGTCGTAACCCTCAATCAATTCACCTATTAGATCTCGGGCAGATTTAGATCAAGGGTGGAGAGACAGTTTAGTCTTCATCCATAACTTATTTGGTAAACCGGAAGGAAAAAACCTCTTCGCTATCCGAATTGATAAGTTGTCAGTTAATCACCTCAAGAAGCACAAAGCCAAAAATTTAACCTTAGGCATGAGGTTGTAGTTGAAATATAATGTATCCACTATAATGCGGAACGGATAAACATCGCAGGTGTAGTATAGACGAGATTATTTTTTAAGTTAATATAGCTCATATAGTTGTAAAGTTGAATGTAAAAGAGATGAAATGTAAATGTAATTAGATGTCAAAGAAATGTAATGTAATTTTTATTTTTATTTTTTATGAGTGTAATGTTGGATGTTACAAGTGGTATCAGAGTAGAGTTCGCATGCCGGGACCTTATGGCTCACCTTATATGGTAAATTGTGTGTAAATGATGCACAGTTAAGGAGGCATAACTAGAGACGTTATGAGAAGGAGGTCAATGCAACAACCACCCCAGAACACCGGGGAACCCCAACCACTACCAAAAATGAATCCTGAGATGTGGATTTAACTGAGTGTGGACCAACACCAGCAAACAAGTATACTATTGGAGGAACAAAAAAACCAAACTAGCATTATGTCAAATACAATGCAAAAGCTACAGGAAGAAATGGTGCGAGTTCAAAGTGATAATGAGTGCTTGATGCAAGAAACAACAAGGATACTTAAGAGCCTCTCAGATAATAAAAGTTACGGAATGGAACAACCCAGTCCTGATAGAGACATGCAGGAAGGTAACGAGCAACAAGCAAGGGACCGAACCACTAATAGAATGGAAAGAAGTCAATCACAATAGAGTAATAAAAATAAAAAATACAATGAGGCTGAGTCAGGTAATGTGTCGGATCAACAAGATGTTAAGAAGAATAAAGTGGAGCTGCAAGGTGAGTTTCGAAAGATAAACCACCTACGTTTGATGGAGTAGAGGAAGAGGTGGCTAAAGTGTGGTTGATAAATATGAATAGGTATTTTCAAGTTTACGAATATAGAAGAAAACTTGAAGCCATATTGTCCATCTATTAGTTGAGAATGTCCACAGTATTGATGATCAAGACATGACTTGGGATTTGTTCCAGCAATATTTTAAAAATAAGTACTTAACCGAGCGCTTATATGACAAGAAATATAGAGTGTCATGACTTAAAACTGGGACAAATGACGATGGATGAATACATCGCCAAGTTCACTTCCTTACTTCATTATTTTCCTTATCCAAGGGACAAAATGACTAAAGTTCAGTGGTTCGGGAGCATTTTTCTGAATCATATGAAGGAACAAATTCAGTTTGTGAATCCCAAAACCATGGATGAAGCAATCTAGAAGGCAATAATATGATATCAGCAATCTAAAGCAAAAGGAGAGTTGGGTAAAATCTGGCAGTCAAAGAAAGAACATAAATGCAGTTCAAACTTCAAGAAAAATAGAAACAGTAATTTCAAGAATATTTCTAGGAGCTTAGTTAGCAAACAGTTTGGCAGAAACAATCAAAGAATCCGATGGCCTACGGAGGATAAACCCAAGCAAGGCTCCAGCAAACCAGACCAAGCACAAAATCAGAAACCACCCGTACAATGTTGGGAGTATGGTGAGGCTCACTACTACAGGAATTGTCCAAAATGAGGAAGGAGCGATGAGGTTACCAATATACAAGAAGCTTCTACAATGGGGGATGTAGCGAGAAATATACCCAGAATTAATGCATCTTTGGAATATCATCAGGTAGATACCAACCAATGATGATAGAGTTGGAAGGTAAGTTACTCTCTCAACCTTTTCCTATTTTGGTAGATCCAGGTGCAAGTTTAAGCTATGTAAGGCCTAAATTAGTAGGAATATGTAAATTGGAAAGTTAGAAATTCAGAAATCCATGGATCGTATAGTTAGCCAGGGGATAAAAGAGAAAATTTTGTGCCAAAATTTTGAACTGTACACTATAAATTACTGAACAAAAGCTAACTATAGACCTGAATATATTACCTCTGGGACCTTACAATGTGCTACATGGCATGGATTAGCTGGAGAAGCACTAGACATCAGTGGATTGCAAAGAAAAAATTATATATTATAGAATGGAGGATGGAACTCATAAAGAGATTCAAGGTATAAATAAAACCCTACACCTACGTCCTATTACAACCTCTCAAATGAGTAAGTGCATGAGGAAAGGATGCCAGTTAAATTTCATTCAAGTGGGTTTTACTAATTCCAAAGAAATGATTCCGATGATGGAAAACATTCCAATAGTGCAAGATTTTATGGACTTGTTTCCATAGGAAATGCCAGGATTTACACCAAGAAGGGACATTGATTTTACTATAGAGTTGATTCCTGGAGCGTCATCAATTTCAAGGACACCATACTGAATGAGCGTACCAGAATTGACCGAACTGAAGATGCAGTTATAAGAACTGCTGGATAAAGGGTATATCCAACTAAGTGTATCCCCTTGGGGAGCACCAGTACTATTTGTGAAGAAGAAAGACAGAACCATGTGAATGTGCATGGACTGTCGACACCTCAATAAATTGATTTTGAAAAATAGATACCCTCTACCATGGATTGATGATCTATTTTATCAGGTGAAGGGAGGTATCATATTCTCAGAGATAGATCTAAGGTTGGCATATCATCAGATCTGGATAAAATATAAAGACATTTATAAAACTGCTTTTCATACTATATATGGGCAATATGAGTTCATAGTGTTATCATTCGAATTGAATAATGCACTAGCAACCTTTATGAGGTTGATGCATGGTATATTTCACCCCTTTCTAGATAATTTTGTGTTGATATTTATTGATGAAATTTTAGTTTATTCCAAGAATGTAGAAGAGAATAAAGAGCACTTAGGGATAGTGCTGGATATTTTACGGAAGCATCAGTTGTACGCTAAGTTAAACAAGTGTGATTTATTAAAGGATGAAATATAGTACCTTGGTCACGTTATTTCTGCTAAGGGAATCACTGTTGACCCAGAGAAAATTAGGATGATTATGGAATGGCAGGTACCTGAAAATGTGGAAAAAGTCTGATCCTTTATGGGTTTGTCCAGTTATTATCGGTGGTTCATTGAAGGATTCTCAAAAATTTCCTTCCCAGTTACTTCCTTACAAAGGAAGGGAAAAATATTTAAATGGACGAAGGAATGTTAAAATAGTTTTGAAAACCTAAAACTTTTATTGACTACAGCTCCAGTATTGAGACTAGTTGTTTCCAATAATGAGTTCAAAGTCTGCACAGATGCATGTAAATAAGGAGTTGGGGAAATTATGTCACAAGAAGGTAAAGTAGTTACCTATGAATCAAGGAAACTAAAATAACATGAATAACGATACTCAACTTATGATTTGGAGCTGAGAGCAGTAGTGCATGCACTCTGGGTATGGAGGCAGTATTTTCTTGGAAAGAGATGTGTACTCAAGACTGATCATAGCAGCTTAACCAGGTATTTTTAATAGGCTGACCTTAATTCTCACTAGGCGAGATGGAATGATTTCCTGAGCGAGTTTGACATTAATATGCAACACGTGAAGGGTAAGGAGAATATAGTAGCACATGCATTACGTATAAATTTTGATGGTGTTTATGGACTGCCAGCAAGTGAAGGTTGAGCATCGACACCCAGCTGAGCTAATGCAGCCTATATCAATACCTGAATAGAAGTGGGGGGTTATATCCTTAGACTTCATTACTGGTTTCCCAAAGTCAAAGAAGCAAAATGACTCCATAATGGTAGCGGTAGATCGAATAAACAAAGCAACACATTTTATACCAATACAGTCCCCTTATAAGACAGTGAAAATAGAAAACATATTTATGCGAAAAATCTTTAAACTACATGGTATTCCAAAGACTGTCATTTCTGAAAGAGATGTGAAGTTTACTTCACCGTTTTGGAAAATGCGATTTACAGGAATGGGAACCCAAATCAATTTCAGCACTGCGTATCATCCATAAATAGATGGATAGACTAAGCGAGTGAATCAAATCCTGGAGGATATGTTATGCATGTATGTAATGCAGCAACCAACTAGGTGGGAAGAATATCTGTAGCTAGTAGATTTTGCATACAATAACGGATATCAAGAATCCCATAGTATGAGTCTGTTCGAAGAATTATACAGATGAAAATTTCAAACTCTTATTAATTGGAGTGGCCGAGAAGCTAATTTGATGCTTGGACTGGAAATGCTAGCTGAAATAGAGTTGGAAGTAAGGAAGATCAGATAAAATTTGAAGGCATCTCAGGATAGACAAAAAGTGTATGCAGATAAGAAAAGGACTTATTGTGAATTTGAGGTGGGAGATCTTGTGTACGTAAGGATAAAACAAAATAAAAGCACTTTAAGGTGGGCCTCTTGTGCCAAGTTGGATCCCATGTTTTGTGGCCCTTTCCAAATATTGGAGAGGGTAGGCCCTGTGGTTTATCGATTGGCCCTACCTAGTCATATCCATGTACACAATGTATTTCATGCATCATTATTAAAACGATATGTACAGGACCCAATATATGTAATCCACTAACAAAGCTTTCAGGTAGGATATGAATACAAAACCAGATTAGAAATAATAAATTTTATGAGGAATTAATTCAATTTTTTCTAATCACAGGTCGAACCATACGACAAGTTTCTGGTCAAGCCTCAGTGTATAATTGATCGGACAGAAATCATGCTCCGAAAACGAGCCATTACCTAGGTTAAGGTGTAGTAGAAGCACTTCGGCCTAGATGAAGATACCTGGGAGGATAAAGGTTTTGTTCGGGATGGTCACCCAAAACTATTTGCTGAAGTTGTTCACTTCCAGGGGAGAAGTTGTAACAGCTGGCTTAAGTGCTAAGTGATGATTATGTTATGTTGTTAAAAAAATAATACATTATTTGTTATTTTCTTTGGAAATAGTACATTATGAGTAGAAATTTATTTTGATTAAATAAAATTATTTATGGAAGTGATTTCCATAATAGAATAATGGACTGATGGTAAAAGTAATTCAAGAACTAAGAGTAGTTGAACAGAATCAGTTCAAACAGTTACCCCAACCCTTGAGGATAAAGGCATATCTCAGCGAGGAAGAGGGGTTTTGTTTGGTAACTAGAGAAGGAAATTTGGAGAGAATAATTCTCGAGATGGTGGTGACCATTGGAATTAGTCTGATTCTTGAGAATTTCCTAGGGTAGAATACTAGACAAGAATGTCCCGAAGTCTCTTCTAGAATCTCTCTAAACTCACATAGCTCAAGCTTGGAGCATGAGGGAGAGAAGAGGAAATAATTGCCTCTCTCTAGGAAGGGAGAAGAACATCAGTTAGTAATCGAAAGACAGATAAGTTTATCTTCCATTGGAATTCTTATATGGTTTATGAATGAAATTAATAGTTTAAGTGTTATAATCTGTAGAAATTGAAGTACTTAAATTGTGAAAGGATAAGCTTCTATGTATGTTTTCTTTTGAAAAATAAGACAGACAGTTAGATTTAAAATGTATTACTGAAAATTATAAGACAGAGAACTCTTAACTCAGAACCCTCGTGATGAAGGCTCCGAGTTGTTGGTTCTCTGCAACTATGATAAACACAGACAGAATGGTCCGGGTATTTTAGTTTCTAAAGACAACAGAAAGAAAAGTAAAGATAGAGCCCCTTAACCTTAAAAAAAAGATTCTATGTAGTTAACTGGAGAACATAATAGATTTTTGCTGAGAACATATTCATAGAAGTAGATACATGCAAACATTCATGTAAAAATCAGAACTGTGAGCAAATGAAAATTGTTCTTAAAATTGTAAATAATATTGTTTGTTGACAAAGTACAAGAAAGCATACCTAAACCATCGTACAGAAGTAATTACCATGCATTATATATTTTAACTTTGGAATTGAAAGCAATAGAATAGATAAGCCTCTATTTTGAATTCCTCAGAATGGTAAGTTACTACTAAATCGACGTATTTACCAAGCATTTAAAAAATATAACTTATGTTATTGTTGCAGAAACAAAACTTTACTCTGAATATATCCATAAGAGTCTCTTTGTATTTAATATATTCAAGAAGTCTGGAATTATGACATTCAACACCATAAACCCCAAAAGACCACAACGATAATAATGATGATAAATATAAACCATTATTGAATGAAAAAAAATTCCAGTTTCTGTCTTGAGCTTTAGAAAAATATGGTACAAACAAGATATATGTAGATGCGATAAATTAAACCCCATTCATATAAACAAGATTTTGGATTGATAACTAAGAAATATACCAAGAACGCCTCACACTATGGGGTAATGAAAATTCTAAAAAAAACTCTTTAATAGTCTATAGTCAAAATTCTTGAGAAACTGTAGATAAAAGCTGAAACCCTTAATTTAAACATGCTTGAGCATGTGTTTTAGAAAAGGAGATTAATTTAAATATAACTGTCACATATATGCAACCTCGGCATGCCCATTTAGGTTATTGTTCATGGAGTAATTTTTAACATTTAAAATAACAGAATTAAGACGAAAAGCTCCATAGTGAACTGAAATTTCCCTATAAACTCGATGGTCATGTGACCATGTACCTAATAGAGCCTGATAGGAGAAGTTATAAGATTCATCAAACCGTGCTTCAAAAAAATCATCTGCCACAATACCAAACCGGGCGTGTATACCTACATAAAAATCGAAGAAAGAATCTTAAACAATCTAGTTTCACAGACCAGAAAATCTAGAAGAAGGAATTGATACATTAGCAAGGTAACCATACTTTTAAGCATTCTTTTCCGGAAACCAAGAAGACAACCTGAAAGAGATACCATTAAGATTTATGGTTAGTATAGTTGTAGAGTTTTGAATAACAAACATAAAACAAGTGCAAACCTAGATCGATGATGAAGGCAAAGGGTTTCACTGTAGATTTCACATGTGGCCGCACAGTTGAGGAGTGGAACTCCATCTAGAGGAAGCCCCAAAAACATCACGGTGGCCGTAGACAGAAAGATGTTCAAATCTTAAAACATGGACAAGGATGGAATTCCACAGATATCACCTCTAAAAAAAAGGAATATGAGATATGAACCCTGTGTAATTCGACTGTGATAAACTTTTATTACAATAAACATTTTCGCAAGAAACTCATAGAAACCATAAGCACTTACCTGAAGGTTTGAGGGCGGAAACCTTATCAACGCTAGAAGCACCCTAGAGGAGTTTGTGTTGCAGAGGCATAAATGCTCTCCTGTGGAGCGTGGGGGCGAATGTGGAATGGAAAAAATGGTTAGGGATAGGGACTCATTACCATCGTAACCATAAATAAATTCAGTCGTTGGATCCCTGGCAGAGTTAGATCAAGGGTGGAGAGACAGTCCAGTTGTCATCCATAACATAATTTCCAGCACGGAGCGGATTTCTCGATGAACGAAATCAATTGCAAGATTTATTTACAGAGATATAGCTGTGCAGAAGGATTAAATTATTAATCAAATAACGGTTGCCATGAATGCAAAGTACATACTTATTTAGTAAACCCAGAGGAAAAAACCTCCAAGCGGTCCGAATTGATAGGTTGTCATTTAATCACCTCGAGAAGCACAAAGCCAGAAATTTAACGTTATGGATAAGGTTGTAGTTGCAATATAATGTATCCAATATAATGCAAAATAGATAAACATCGCAGGTGTAGTATAGACGAGATTATTTTTTAAATTAATCTAGCTCACAGAGTTGTAAAGTTGAATGTAAAAGAAATGAAATGTAAATGTAATTATATGTAAAATCAATGTTGTTATAGCGTAATTTTTCACCCTCATGTGATTCATAATTGTCTCTTTGGCCTGGGCACCCATTCCCACAGACTTGAATAAAGTTCATAAAAAACAGTGTTTAAAATCCCATACACGGGTATGTCCAGACTTTTCCGCGTGTATATGCGACTCCATAGATACTTTTCCGCGTATGACATTGAAATCATTCAAAAATATATAAAAATCCCTATTTTCGAGGTTGGGTTGATGGTTATTCCTATAATTCAACCACCCCAGCCCATGGCCAACTGTTTCCAATAGATTGAAACTACTTTGAGGGAGTATAAAAGCCCCTGATATGCATGGCCTAAGGGAGAGAGAAAATTATAGACATTATACTCTGTTGGAGCCCAATTCAAGTCTGAATTCCCGTGCCTCCTGCACTTCCTAGATTTTTACAGGAAACCCTTGTTTCCTGGAGATGTTCATTAGCTTATATGTCATCTCGTGTGCACAAGTCTTGAAAGAGTCCTAGTGAGGCAAGGGCGGGATGGATCCGGACGATGGTCTGTTCGAAGATCGTGGAAGGATTCAGGTGATCTCTCCACCTTTCTATTATTGTACATGTTGTTCGTAATGAAGAAGAACCATCTTGTTCCCGAATTCACGTGTTAATATCTGCTTGCATATGTGAAAATATTGTTAATTAAGCATTTATTATTGTTTATATGATGTTTCACATGGATTACACTGACATTTAGGAAAGATATATGCTGTACAACTATATTTCCGTGCATGTTCCTTCTTGATTTCCAGGTTGAAGAGGAAGAAGGGTTGTTGGGGGTTTGGACCCCGCGGGATCTACATCAAACGTAGGATCTACGGGTGAGTTCTACAATCTATAATATCTAGTTTTTAGTGTACAAGTGTGGTTGTGTGAGTACTTCTTGAATAGCATGCCCTGATCTGTGGAGGTTTTTGACCCAACGACCTCTAGGGAGTTATTTCTCGAAACAGAACTGGCCACTCCACTGGAGATCGCATTCTTGTGATTCCCTTGTTGGGTGGTTTCAGCTATTTTAAAGGTTTGCGACAGTTTTAATCATTATTTCCAGTCCAGTTAGTTTTTTCTCAGTCAGACTAGAGACCTGGTTCTTTAGCCAGGCTTGATCATTTTTATTTTTCATTATTTACTTTTCCATACACTAGTTTTCCTCTACACAGACGTGTATACACACAGGTTTGGTGAAAGTAAGTCACGTATACGTGTTTTTATTTTGCCACAGTTGCGTATGCACGCTTGTTGCAAAACTGCTAAGTAGCATATGCCTGGGCAAATTTTGAAATTTTTGATTTCTTGACTTCTTGGTCTTGTCTGCCTGTGGAGACCTGTTCCTGCAGTGTCCTTTTAGTCTCTGGATTGTGTTGAAGGTGGTTATTAGTATTTTTCTCTCTTGTTTGGTTGAAGACTGGCTCATTTGGAAAATCTTGTTTTTTTTTAGTGCTTGCACTTCTGGTTCGAGTACCAAGATCTCTTTTTGGGGATTCTTGGCTGTTTTTCTTAATCAGGACAGAGAGCTTCTGCTCATATGCTCTTTCCTAACTTTGTGTCTTGCTTTGACCTTTAATTTTTGCCTGCTTTTCGGTTGGTTTTCCTGATTTCTTTTGACGAGGTCTTGTTGCAATTTTGAAGAGTCATTCTTGGTTCTTTGAAGTTTTATTTGCTGCAAGATTGAGCTATTCTTCTGGGCTAAGTTACTGAGTTTCTTGTCTTCTTTTTGCTCGTATAAATATTGCTACTAGGTGGCACTATAATATTTGGAGCATTATTTTTGGAGTTTTGCTTGAAATTCAGAGATTGTTTGGCTTGGTAATTGGATATTTTTCTTGGTCTCTTTGAAGTCTCCTTTTTATAAAACTCAAAAGCTCAAAAATATTTTTTTTTCCATTGCCTTTGTTTTGCATTTTTGTTTTGGTTTCTTTCCATATTTTGAAGCCTTGTTGAGATTTCTTACCTTCAGTTTCTGACTTGATTTGGGAAGGGAATTTTCATTGGTTTCTTTCTCTTATTTCAAGCATATTTTGGTGTCTTTATACTAAGAGTTTCTTATTTGGGAACTAGCTTTGTGAACAACCAGAAAAGTGATAGAACTGGGGGATTCTTGGGAATTTCTCTTTGCTTTGTTAGATTTTGCATCTTAGAATTGGCATGCTCTTAGTAATTTGCATTAGGCGCACTTGAACATTTGTAGTCTTTTTCTTTTTGCAAGTGTGAGGTTTGATATCTGAAAAGAAAAAAAAAATAGTCTCGTAGAACTCGTGTAGAAATTTCTTTTCATCGAAAGGAAATTACTGCATCTGCATGTAGTTTGGTTTTCATTAATTTCTTTTCTGCGTCATAAAACATCACGAGTTTCATTTTCATATTCCCTTGACTTAATATAACATCCAACTAAAATAAGCGCAATAATTTAAAAACAACTAGCAAGTTTTTTATTAACTGTCATACATCAACTAGCTAGGTTGTAGGGCCTTGGATTAGATGAGTAGAGAGTTAACTCTCCAAGGCCGCTCAAACTAAAACATATAAGTTTATTAAATGAGAGAAATCCAACTCTGTTAGGTGGACCGGGAAAGCTCTCCTCCAGAGAGTCAAGCGCGAGGGGAAGTGAAGTTTGAGACGAGAGATACCCCCTCTCCGATTTACTGGATCTTGCCTTCAGACCATTCCGCCCGGCTGCTGACACAGATTGGTGCCCTTAGTTTTCATTCCTAGGTTCCACACAGGTGACCGCGGGGGGGTAATACCCGTGGTACCTGAGGCAGACGTCGTATCACTTGCAGCAATACTTCTGGAGGATGCCCTGGTGAAGCTTGGGTACTTGCACCGACAAAGGCTGTTGTTAGGAGGTTGGTGTAACTATTACCTTCACTAGTAGGCCTGGGCCGTAATTATCCCAGACTGCTTTCGGGAGGTCCTATTTTTCGCTTTCTCGTATTTTGGTGTTTGGTCCTAATCACCCGGAGCGGAAATACCTGAAGGCTGCTTTCTTGGTTGTATCTCAGGGATTTTTTTAGTGAGTGCTCTTTACTCCTAGATTGCTTAGCTTTATACTTTTTGAGTCTAATTAAATCTGTTAAAGTGGCTGATCAAGCGCCTCGTCGATCGAGGAGAGTTCGGGGGTTATCTCTCGAAAGTTTTGAGCCTTCTTCAAGAAGGCGTAGGAGTAATATAGCAGGTGAATATCACCCAGTGGTATCTGATGCAACAAAGAGAGATCCTCCGCAAGGTCTTGAAGTTTTTGTAGTTGGTTCTAGTGTTGGCTCCGAGAGGAGCGCTCTGCTCACCTCGAGAGTCTTATTTCCGCGAGAAGAAGAAGTAGAAATATAGGAAGTATCTCAGCTTTCTGAATCACTTCCATCTCCTCTTCCTCCTGACTATCCGTTTGTTTTTTAGTACATCAGACTTCAGTCAGAAAGACCAGAAAGTCCTTATCCATCCTATTCATACCTTTCGATGTCCATGACTGGGAACGCGGCTTCAGCTGTGAGTGCTGCAGGCATTCAGACTCCTACTTCAGTAGAAGGAGGAGGCACAATTTCTATATCTTCGATTGCTTCTAGTACTACTATGTTTGGCTCTGGTTTCACCCAAGCACAGGCTTCTTAATCTGGTCCCTTTTGTTTTGGAATGCCCACTAGTGGAGTTCCTTCGTTTTCCTTTTTTGCTACTGCAACTGCGTCTGCACCCATGTCTTTCATGGCTAGTGGGTCAGCTTCTTTTCAAGGGTTCCCCTTCGGAAGTGGGCATATTCCTAGTTAAAATCCTTCCTTAGGGTATTTTCCTTTTACTTCTCAGGCTCATAGTTTTAACCCTTGGTCTGGAGGTTAGAGTTCGACTACCTTTATAGGTTGGAACCCTGTATTTACAGCAGTGGGGGCAGGGAATCAGCTTTTTGCTAGTCAACAAGGGAATGCTTCTTTCCCTTCGTCGAGTGCTTATCAGAATTTTTACCCCCTTTCTAACGCTTGGAACCCCTATCAGGGGGTTTCCTCTTTATTCACTACTTCGAGGGGGAACTGGTCTGGTCTATGATAACTCTACACTGGGAGGGGGTCCTTCTCCAAATGCTGGGTCCTATGACCCAACATTTTCTACGAGTTCTTTCTGGCAACCTGGTGCCTCATCAAATCTAGGTTATTATTTTCAGAATGTTGGGAATTCATCCCACCAAGGATGGAATCCTCAGGCTCCTCCTCGTTTACCTTTTCTGGCAACGTTGAACTTGCCAGATTTGTCAAAATTGATGAATGATTTGATCCGATATAGTCGAGGGTGGCCTCCAGTTCCTACCAAACTACCTTCAGACATTCCAAAGTTTGAAGGCAAGAATGGAGAGGACCCGGCTTATCATATTACCACTTTCCATTTATGGTGTTCATCTAACTCCCTGATCGAGGATTCGATTAGGTTGAGGTTGTTTCAATGCACCTTGACTGGAAATGCTGCCAAGTGGTATATTGAGTTAACTGGGGGTAGTTTTGCTACTTTTGGAGATCTGGCTACTATATTTCTAAATCATTTCCAGTTGCCTCTCCGTTATGACGTCGGGACTGAACTCCTAGCTAATTTTAAGCAGGACGATGCAACCCACATTTCTGATCATATTTAGGAATGGCGGAGAAGGAAGAGGCTCGTTAAAGCTTATATTCTGGGATAATTTCTTTTGGAATGGTTTTTGAGATCTCTGCAGGCAGATATTTCTAAGGATGTATCCCTCTCAGGGATATTTTCCGAGGAGCAGGCTATTTTTAGGGCCCAACAACTTCAATTGATATATTCTCAGTCTGTTGTCCTTCATAAATATTTGCCTAATGCTCCTCTCCAAATTATACATATCCAAGACTAAACCTGGTCCTCATGGTGACGGACTTATTGGGTCGATCAATAGTGGTGCAGCTAACCTGCTTAGTTAATTGCAACAGTTGTCTATACAATCTGCTTCTTCTGGTTAGGCTATGCCTGTTGAGTCATCGCCTTCTGAATATTTGTCGGTAAATGCTGTTCAGACTTCTAACCCTAAAGAAAATCAACAATCCGAAGGGAAGAAGAAGGGACGGAACAATAATAAGAAAAAGGGCAAGAATGGGAAGGGTAATGCAAATAAATCCAAAGAGCATGTTGGTGAGGGTCTAAAGGATAAAAAGAAAGTGAATTTTCCATGCAAGTTAGGTGCTTGAGACCATTTTACTCACCTTTGCCCTAAAATTTAGGATGTGTAGCGCTTGTTAGCTCAACAGGGTTCTTCTAGTTCCCAGGCTATGTTGACAAACCCTTTTCCCCAAGGGTAAGAGCTAGTTGTTGGCGCAAATCAAAATACTGGGGCTTCCTCTTGGAGCACCCAGGAAGGGGAAACTATGTCAAACATATACATGATGAGTTCTCATGCGGATATCGCCACGAGATCTCGTGATTATGGCGAAGATGAGTCTTTGAAAGCCAAGGGTGTTCCCGATGGTACTGAGCCACTTCATATTACGAGGCCTACTGTTGAGCCTATACCTCGGATGCCAAAAGCATCTACTAAGCGTACAATGATTAATCCAAATGCCAAGGCTACCTAGAACTACTCTATTGTGGAAGATCTGGTGGAGAGTCCTTGTGCCATGTCGGCTCTTGAGGTGCTCCAGTCTTGTCCAACTCAACGCAGTGCTCTGCTCACTGCTATTAGGGCTATCCATCCCAAGAACTCTCTTGTGATTACATTCGATATGTCTAATTTTAAAAAGAGACTCCCCCATCATATGGCTTTTCATATCAAATCGTCGTTTTGGAAATTCAATAATTTTTGAACGGTCATTGATGAGGGCACTTCCACATGTGTGATGTCTCTCGCATGCTGGAAGGGAATTGGATCTCCCGCAGCTGTTCCATCTGCTACTCTTCTGACTATGTTTGATGGTAATTCTCACAGACCGCATGGTATTGTCCCAGCTTTGCCCATCTGTGTTGGGGGAGAAACTGTAAATATAGAGGTTGAGATAGTTGATGCAAGCTTGGACTACAACCTTTTGTTGGGGCAAAACTAGATTTATGAGATGGATGCTATTGCATCCTCATTATTTCAGGTTATTTGTTTCCCTCACGAAGGGAGGATTGTTACAGTGGATCAACTGGACTGTTCTCCTATAGACCCAAATGCATCTACTGACTCATCTATTCCAAAGGTGGATAATGCCAAGCCGCCTGTCGATAATTTAGGGGTTGGAATGTATTCTTCTTTAATGGTTACTTTTGATATTCCACCTCCTACCGTTCATATAAATGCGATTTCATCCTCCAGGGCTCCTATTCGAAGAGAGTTCTTTAGAACTCATTATTTTTCGGACCCTTGGACCTTACCTTCCCCTACCTCCACATTAGCGGGAGGTCAAGTGGGTGGAATGGCATTTCCAATGTCTGCAGCTGAGATTGCTTATCAATCTATTATTGACTCTGCAGAGTCCATTCCAGCTCATCTTTCTCCGGAGGAGTTGGATGGCAATGTGGCTCCAGCTTGGACACTTAGTTCTTCTTCTGCCCAGGATTGCCTTGATACCACTCTTCCATCTGAAGAGGTCATCTTGGAAGCTATGACTGGTATAGATAGACCGTGGGATGATTTGCATCATCGGTCTTACTTTTTACCTGATTTGAGCGAAGTTGAATCAAGTTTTCCAAGTCCTTTGTCTCCTAGTCCTTTTCACCCAGTCCTGAACCCTTTAGCACCAACACAGGTATATGATGAAGCGAACATGGCTATGACTTCTCCAACTATCCCAGTGAACATTTCCAGGGATCCCAGTGTTATAGAGAATGTCTTCATTGGAGCTGAATGTTCCCTTGAATAGATTCATATTTATACCAATCTTTTTAAAGAGATTAGGGATGTGTTCGCTTGGTCTTATGAGGAAATGCCTGGTATAGATCCATCTATTGTCCAGCATGAGATCAAGACTTACGAAAATTCTAAGCCTGTGAGGCAAAAACTTCGTCCAGTCAATCCTAGGAAGGCTGCAGCTATCAAAGCCGAGGTGGAGAAGCTGCTTAAGGCGGGATTTATTTTCCCTATTCGTTTGACAGAGTGGGTTTCGAATCCTATTCCCGTGGATAAAAAAACAAGGAACAATTCGAGTTTGAATTGATTTCAGAGACCTTAATAAAGCATGTCCGAAAGATAATTACCCCACACCATTTATAGATCAGATTATCGATGAGTGTGCCGGTAATGAGATTTTCTCCTTCATGGACGGTTTCTCCAGATACAATCAGATTACTATCTGTTCTGAAGATCAGCATAAGACTACCTTTATTTGTCCCTGGGGCACTTTTTCTTACAAGAAGATTCCTTTTGGTCTTAAAAATGTTGGGGCTACTTTTCAGCGGGCCATGTCATATGCCTTCCACGACATCAAACATATTATCGAGGCATATTTGGATGATTTAGCTACTCGTTCTCAAAAAATAATTGATCATCCTGCTCACCTCCATCAAGTATTTGAACGATGTCGTTTCTACAAGATTAGGTTGAATCCGAACAAGTGTGTTTTCGCAGTTACATCCGGTCGGTTATTGGGATTCATTGTGTCTTCAGAAGGGATTAGGGTAGATCCCTTCAAGGTTGAGGCAATACTTTGGTTTCCTCCCCCATCATCTATTCGTCAACTTCAAAGTCTACAAGGAAAAGCTAATTTTCTTCGGAGATTTATCGTAAATTATGTTGAAGTTACCAAAGGATTTATGAGATTGTTGAAGAAGGGAGTTCCATTATTTTGGGATGACTTCGCTCAGTGCTCATTCGATGCTTTGAAAAAAGCATTGACCTCTGCTCCTATATTGAGCCCACCTGATTATAGCAGGGATTTCCTTTTGTATCTTGCAGCAGCAAAATCTACCATTGGTATGGTTCTGGTTCAGGAGGACGATGCTCTGGCAGAGCATGTTATATACTATCTTAATCGAGGCTTGGTAGGACCTGAACTCTGGTATACTCTGATAGAGAAGCTGGCTTTAGCAGCTATTCATGCTGTACAGCGACTCAGACATTATATTCTTCTACGAAAAACTTATGTTTTGGCAGCAGCCAATCCATTTCAATTTGTTCTCAGTAGGCGAGTAATTGGGGGAAAATACAATAGATGGATTGTGATTTTGTAGGAATTTGATCTTGAGTTTATGTCTGCCAAGTCCAAGAAATCATTAGTTTTCGCAAAATTAATCTCCGAGTTGCCTTGTGGAGAAGAGATAGTCTATGATGAATCCTTTCTGGATGAACATTTGTTTCTTATCTCTCCACAAGATCCTTGGTATGGAGATATCATTGTGTATCTTCAAACTGCGAATTTTCCCTCTACTTTTTCGAAATATGAGCATTGTAAGTTGCGTCACTTGGCTAAAAACTACTTCATTATTGGTGATGCTTTATACCGTCGAGGGGTTGATTCAATCTTGAGATGTTGCTTAACTCTCGAAGAAGCTGAGGTTGTGTTGAATGATTGCCACAGTGGAGCTTGTGGTGGTCATTTATCTGGGCTTGCCACTGCCCAAAAAATCTTGTGTGCTGGATACTTTTGGCCTTCAATTTTCAAAGATTGTATGGAGTCGGTCAAAAAGTGTCATCCATGTCAAGTCTATACTCGAAAAATGCGCGCTCATCTAGCTCCGCTTTTTCCAGTCATTACTATCGGTCCCTTTACAAAGTGGGGTATTGACTATACTACTTGTAACCCACCTTCGGCTAAAGGTCACAAGTACATTATTGTAGCAGTAGACTACTTTACGAAGTGGGTCGAGGCTATGCCTACTTTTGGGAATGATGGTGAGACATCAGCTCTTTTTCTTTTCAACCAAGTCATTGCTTGTTTTGGTATTCATAGAGATATTTTCACTGATCATGGCAGTTGTTTTCAGATAGCATGATGGCTGAGTTGGCTCTAAAATTAGGTTTTCGGCAGGAGCATTCATCTCCGTATTATCCTCAGGCCAATGGGCAAGTGGAAGCCGTGAAAAAATCCTTGAAGACCATTCTTCAAAGAACAATTAATAAAGCTCGATCCAACTGGCATATCATGTTGTATCCTGCACTTTGGGCATACAGGACATCAGTAAAAAATGCAACTGGCTTTACTCCGTTTCAACTAGTTTATGGGCTGGAATCCATATTTCCCATTGAATGTGAGATTCCTTCTCTTAAGTTAGCTGTTGAGCTTCTTTGTGAAACTTCTAGTCTTGAAGAACGTCTCCATCATTTGGAACATCTTGACGAGCAGCGTCGCGATGCCACCACAATGAATGAGGCGCATAAGAAATGAGTCAAAGTTCAGTACGATAAGGCGGTCAAACCTAGGGTTTTATCGGAAGGCGATCTTGTTTTGGTCTATGCCCAAGAGAAGAATGCCTTGGGCGCAAGAAAGTTTAAGTCTATGTGGTATGGCCCCTTTATTGTTAAAAAAGTCCTTAAAAAAGGAGCATGTACCTTGGTTGATTTTGAAGGAAATGAGTTGCCGGAAGCCAAAAATGGGCTCTATTTGAAAAGGTATTATGCCTAGGCTTCAACTTGGCATTTTTCTTTTGTATATAGTAGTCTTGTTTTGTACATATCTGGTTTTTGGTCTTTGATGTGATGGTGATGTTTTTGATCTACTTTGACAGGTTGTGTCGAATGACATGAGTCATTATGGTTTCGCCGATGGTGCTAGTAGACACACCCAGAACTTGGCTTCCGTGACTTGGGTACTTTATCATCCATCCGGTCAGCTGTTAGTATCAAGAGGAGTCTGAATTGGTCCTTCTTCCAATAATATAGCAGAGTACAGTGCAGTTATTTATCTACTTTCGGAGGCAATATCTTTGGGTGTTTATTCATTGGTATTTTTCTTGGACTCTCAGCTGGTGGTGTCGCAGTTGAACAATACTTATTGAGTTCGAGATCCATTTTTACTCTGGTTGTTTTTGAGGGTACGTTTGTTACAAAGATCATTTCATTTTCTAACATTCATTCATATTCCTTGAGAAAACAATTGGATGGTAGACTCATTAGCTAATCAAGCAATTGATTGGCATATTAATCATTCCATACATTAAAATTTAATTATCAAAAACATCATGCAGTTTTTATACATTTGTCACATCACATCATAAATCGCTGTATATATATAGCTCATCAGAGTGTTCAAAAACTATACAAAATTTGGATCCATAAGTCATAAAAAATTAGGGCTTATACCCGATCATGTTCAGTATCAAAAAATATACAGTCATCTGGTAATCATATCTATCTACTCCTGTGGCCCCTTCCCAAAATTCGTGTTCCTATAGAACACGATCGCAGTGGCGACTTGGCGGAATAATCGCACCCAGTCACGTGGTACTCCCACTAACCATCTCTGGATGGCCTCAGGTAGATCTTCCACTGCCTCCATAGGCACTTGGCGAGTTAAACCCTCCAAGTTCCTCTGTACAGCATGGAGGGTTCTGTCCGCGTCTACAATATCCGCCTCGCCTCTGCGGCGCTTATGCCATGGGTAGCCCTCAGGATGGACTAGTCCAATACCTGTATCATGATCATCATAGTATTGTACATCATTTTGAATCCAATAAAAAACATGTTTTGTTTTCACATTATTTTTATATATATTGAAAAAATCCAAAAAAAATCACATAATTAAAAATTGCAATCTTACCAATTGTGCCCCATGTCATGCCAGGTGGAAGGATGAGGTCTGGATCACCGCGGAAATCCATCCTGGCATAGGGGTAGTCCTTCACGGTGATGACTTGTTCTCCCCACCATTGGAAGAACTCGTCATCCCAGGTGGTATGGGGAACTTCACTTCCCCCTAGTCTCTTCATTAGATCTACCCATCGGGAAATTCTTGGGTCTCTTGGGCTGTTGATGGAAGAGATCACTTTGGGTCGAAGCCCAAGAATATTCTCAAAGAAGAATGTCATCAAGATGGTCCCATACCCGAAATGTTTTGTTTTTTCTTTCCGGATGGAAGTCAGTTGTTGCTTCATGTTCATTAGTAGAGCTGTACACCAATCATACAAGTGAGCTAGGCATTCCACAGTTATGCTCATCTGAGTCCTGGATGCATGATGCAAGGAAGCAGATCCTGCTACCCTGCCAATGGTGAATAGGAGAATATTCATGTGTAGATCTCTCAAAATATTTTATATCAATCTGAGTCCCTACTTTCTTGGACCCCTCTACATAGTAGACACGGACATATTCGTCCACACTAAGCCTGCTCAAAGGCTTGCTGTGCAAATCTACTGGGCCTCCCGTCCGTGAGAGTCCAGTAATGAAATAGATGTCTTCTACCTCTATGTGTATGCGCATTTGATCTATCATGAAGCAATATTCCTTTGGTTCCCAATAATTTACTAGCATTTCAAGTAGCCAGACCTTACTCTTAATATTTTGCATTTTGAAAAATTTGAGCAATCCACAATTTCAGAGGATATTGAGCGATAATTGATCTTGCATTACTTCATTATCGATTGCACTATGCTCACATTCCCTCCAGGTGATAGTCATCCTGAAAAAATTCATTCATTTGTCCATTAGAAACGCTTTTTTATATTTCGGGTTGGGCATATGCGACTTACCCTGTACACAGTCACGTATATACGCAACTTGGTCCATATGAACCCGCATATGCACAGAGCCCTAAATTAAAAAAAATATTTCTATGGTGAAAATTCTGAATTTTAACTCTATTAATGGATAAAATTGATAATAATGATGGATTAGGAACTTACCTAACTGATTCGGCGAAGTTTTATCACTAATTGCTCCTGTTTTGACGAAAGAGGGTTTTTCTCCAGAGCTCGTTTTTCCAAATCAGCAAGTAACAATGAACCAAATGTGAGGTAACATGTGTATTTATGCCCAGAATTTGAAATTTTTTGCAAAAAATTGTTATGCTTATTTTTTCAATCTATCTTAAGCTGCATAACCCGGATGCTTGTAAGTGCCCAGATTGGTATATTTTCAGGTACATTTTGATGAAGTTGAGATTTTTCCGGTTTTTGATCCATGACTGCTGACCTGTCATGGCAGGTATATGATCTTCACTGGCATATAGGTTAGGAAATCCACTTTTCGTTGCATTTTGCATACTAGCTTCCATTCTGATCACTTTCCATAGGGTCGATCCCATCAGGTCATGAGTATTTCACCCATTTCACTTGCCGAATTTTTAATCATGACTTGGTGGTATTGCCTTCCTTTACATGGGCTTCCTAGTTAGTTCCTCGCTAGCACTTGTTGCCCATGCTGCGTTTTATGTAGGCTCGAGAGTCCTCTTTAGTTCTACCATGACTCATGTGTTGAAGCTTCATTCTTCTTCTTCTTCACTATCATTTTTCTGGCTATTACCCTAGAGGCTCCCTGGTGTCGTTGAGTTGTATCACTGCATTGCATATTGGCTACTTGTTTATCCTGGCCTTTAGCCGGCTTCATTTGGACTCGATGTCTAAGCCATATTTTGACCTTGACTGTTTGTACAAGTTAACCATTGCATGCACTTAGCTATCGCGACTTGACACCCTTTTTACCCATGGATGGAACATTCCTTTGAGTATCGCTTACTAGTTTCCGCCACATTGCATTGAGCATAGGATCATTCCTATCCCAGGAACTAGTGCATCTGTTTCTTGATACTCATTCTATCCATTCTACCATAGCATTCTTTTATTCTTTTTCGGGCTTATTATATGAAAAAGACAAAAAAATCAAATACAACAAAAAGAGCGGGAATAGGATGTTACTTCATAATTTGATGGCAGTAAACTATCAATTTGTCTCCCTTGAACAAAGCACATACACTTCTATATTTCCTTCATTTGGGATGGTTTTAGTTTTGACATAGGTTCAGCTTTTGCCTTGTTTCACTGGTCAGTTCTCCCCCGGTTGGTTATCTCTTCCAATCATATGGAGAGTTTGTTTTTGCCTCCTGCATAACAGACTTATACAGTGTCATTTTTTACTTCCATGGTCATCACGAGTTGTGCTTTTTTTCAAGGGAATTTTAACCAGAGTCGGCCATTCTGCGGTGTCTCTTGACTCATTATTTAGTCGGCCCTCCCGGTCTTGTCAGGATATTGTTCTATCACATCAGATGTTTTGGTATTCTGCTCATGCTGGTTTGAGAAGGTCTCCATTGACTTCTTGCTGGCGGGTTTGTCTCTCATCGACTACGACATATTGCTCTGAGAGTAAACCTAGAGCCGCACCCTAGCCCTATTTCCATCCTTGATAGGTGACGTTGTGCTTAGCATTTGATCATCATTATGGGTCTTTGACAATGTGGTTTTCCTTGTGTTCGACGTCAGCATACATTATCACACTTGGGATTCATGCAATACCTTGATTTCCATTTGACCCTATCGGTGGATATCTCGCCTCTGTGTCAGTTTTCATTATTGGTTGGTTCAGAGGGTTTCTTTCGTGTACTAGCTTCATCTTGTGCATGTCGGAAACATACTTCGGTTTGGTTCCATCACTCTGCGTCGTCCGATTCCTTTCGAATCTTGGCCTGCGGGTTACACTCACGCTCGACTGATGTGGGATGCCTTAATGCCTTCCTTCCAGCAGATCTTTTCCCATCGACTCCAACTCATTGCTCTGGGAATAAGGTCTCGATTCTTTTGTCAGTACCTTAGGGTTTGCAGTCATCAGTGGCAGACTCTTCGCTATCGACAGTGGGGATTCATCATTACCTCCTGATTGGTAGATTCTTCCAAGTGTTCGACTTCAACTCATTCATTCGCACTTGTTATATTGTACTGGGGCACCTTGACACTCATTTTCATTATCGGTGGGTTGTCTCACGTTTGTTAACAGTATACATTATTGACTAGTAATCAAACGATTTCTCACATGGTCTACTTCAGCTCATTTATTCCCATTGTGTAGAATTGTGCCATTGAGATCGGTGAAGACCTTGGGTTGCATCAGCATCTTTCGGTTCACTTTTGACAGTCCATTTAGCTTTTGCCAGTGATACTGTCCACCTTTATATGTTGCAGTGTCAGTACAACAGCATCCTATATGTTGGCTCCCGAGTTGCGTGATTGTACCATGTGTTCCACCCCTTACGATTTGGTACCTGGAGATTCAGTTACTTTTGTGATCAGACATCCATTTTCAGCACTATTGATCAGTTTGATATATGTGATACTTGGACATTGATTCCGACTTGTACTTCCGAGCCGTGCTTAGTTGATTCATTGTGTACTTTTAGTTCCGCTATACTTGTATACATTCTGGATCTATTCTGTACTTTCTATGTGGATATATTTTTGACTGAGCATGGGTATTCCCACCTCAGACATGAGCGGACTCTCTATTTTCTTTTATTGGTTTTTGGCAAGCTGAAATCTGGTGAAGTCCTCTCTTTTCCTCGCGAAGTTCTTTCTATGCACATAATACATTTCGGCCATCATGTACCCCTTCTGACCTCATATATTAGGGGGCATCTGTTATAGCATCATTTTTCACCCTCATGTGATTCATGATTGTCTCTTTGGCCTGGGTACCCATTCCCACAGACTTGAATAAAGTTTATAAAAAACAGTGTTTAAAATCCCATACGCGGGTATGTCCAGACTTTTCCACGTGTATACGCAATTCCATAGATACTTTTCCACGTATGCCATTAAAATCATTAAAAAATATATAAAAATCCCTATTTTCGAGGTTGGGTTGATGGTTATTCCTATAATTCAACCACCCCAGCCCGTGGCCAACTGTTTCCAACAGATTGAAACTACTTTGAGGGAGTATAAAAGCCCCTCATATGCATGGCCTAAGGGAGAGAGAAAAGTATAGACATTATACTCCGTTGGAGCCCAATTCAAGTCTGATTTCTCGTGCCTCCTGCACTTCCCAGATTTTTACAGGAAACCCTTGTCTCCTCGAGATGTTCATCAGCTTATATGTCATCTCGTGTGCATAAGTCTTGAAAGAATCCTAGTGAGGAAAGGGCGGGACAGATCCGGACGACGGTCTATTCGAAGATCGTGGAAGGATTCAGGTGATCTCTCCACCTTTATATTATTGTACATGTTGTTCATAATGAAAAGAACCATCTTGTTCCCGAATTCACGTGTTAATATCTGCTTGCATATGTGAAAAAATTGTTAATTAAGCATTTATTATTGTTTATATGATGTTTCACATGGATTAGAATGACATTTAGGAAAGATATATGCTGTATAACTAGATTTCCATGCATGTTCCTTCTTGATTTCCAGGTTGAAGAGGAAGAAGGGTTGCTGGGGGTTTGGACCCCGCAGGATCTACATCAAACGTAGGATCTACGAGTGAGTTCTACAATCTATAATATCTAGTTTTTAGCGTACAAGTGTGGTTGTGTGAGTCCTTCTTGAATAGCATGCCCTAATCTGTGGAGGTTTTTGACCCAACGACCTCTAGGGATTTATTTCCCGAAACAAATGTACTGTGATTTTTTTTTTTTTATGAGTGTAATTTTGGATGTTACATTGGGTTGACTTAATAACTACAGAAGTTTGAAGATGTGGCTGATGATAGGAAATTGAGAGCAAATGTGGGAAAGAGCCAAGAAGTCTAAAAGAAAGTGTTTTTCATCTTCCACCTTCTTAGTATCACAAATATGAGAAAATATTCTATCATCCCAGGGAGTCTTGGGAGTAAAACACTGCCTGATATCACTTCAAAGCTCATGAGAATTAGTTCTTATCCTAGCAATGCTCATTTTATTCTTAACGTTGGTCAACATAGAGAGATCATTTTGGTTATCAGGGGTGGGGTTGATCACTTCCTTATAGTATCTTAGCTTCGTCTTACCCTCCATCTCCTTATCATCCCACATTTTCTCCTTAAAATTCAAGGTAATAGTATCTTCGATACTATCCTTGCTTCCCATGATGATCTCCTCCTAAATCCCCCAGAGGTTGAGCCAAGACTGGGAATCCTCATGCCACCTGTTCTTGAGGTGCGGGTGAGGGTTTTGACTAATGTTATAAGAAATTTTTTGGAGCCTCTTGGATTGCATGTTGTAAAGCTTCTCCGTATACATTAGATATCTAAACATAGTTGTACTTTCAATGGCGGACGAAACAACTTTGCTCAAGAGGATAGGATAGGGAGTATTTCCCTTGATATTGACATTATAGGTTATGAATTTCTTTTGAATCATCTCAATATTTCTCCACGACTCCCTAGATATACTGCAACCGCAAACTTCACTTTGGTATAAAACAATAGGGGTGATGAGAGTCTCAGAGAGGAACCTTTTTTTAATCCAAATGTAAAGATCGATCGACTTATAATTGTTTTTAAGCTCATAATAAGCTTTCAAACCTCCACTAATTCTTTTCTCGATGCTATAATTCGAGTTGAGCTTATAAGTAAAGTCATACCCAAATATTTATAAGAAGAAACCTCCTCTAGACAATGGTTATCATAGAAAAAAATACCTTAGGTGATCTTTTTGGATTTAATGATCAAGACTTTTGAATTAAATGTATTTAAGAGAATGTAGTATCACATTATTTTAATTGACATTTCTCTTTTTTCTATCATTTAAGAGAATGTATTATCACATAATTTTAATTTAGATTTCTCTTTTTCTATGAAGTATGGACATTCTTCTATGTGAACTAAATGTTTTGAGATATAAATATCTTCTCAAAAAAATGTTTTAAAAATAGTTTTCTTCCATATTTTATTTTTTAAAATCCTTAATATCCATCTCATAAAATTCATAGAAATACTTAATCATCGTAATTATTGGTTAATGATTTATTTTGAATACGATTTTCTTTAATTCTTAATTTTTTAAAATTCACTCGTTAATGCTTATCTAAATATCCAATCATTATCAGTTTTTTCTCTCTCTTTATCTCAACCCACCAAGAAGATAATGAATATAGTCATTTCTAAAATAAGGTCTGTAAAAGTGTCATTTAGTACTTCTATTTTTTTTTTAAAGAATATATATATATATATATATATATATAAAAGTTTTTTTTTTTCATCTATCCAATATGTATCATTCACAAAAAAATTTAAGGATGGAAAATTATCTTGAAGTTTAAAAATATTAGCGAATGTCACTGGCCCCTAAGATGCAAACTCTACAATTTTTATTGATGTATTTGTAAAATTATTCAAATTTATAATGCTTTTATATATACTCTTTATCTAATGTTGGCGATTTTTAAGATAAAATGATTTTAGATTGTAAAATTTGGGCGAATCATTTTTATAGAAAATGGAAATTGACAATTTTTTTTTTTTGGAAAAATTATAGAAAATTAACCCACCTGCCAATATTAACCCCTAAAATTTTCCATAGTATCCTTATCTAAGGTAACATTTCAACTTCAAAGTTTTTTTTATATTGATTTTTGTATTTGATGTACCAATCATTATAAAGTAAATCAAAATAAATGTCTCTGTGTCTTAAGATATGTGGATTTTGATTTTTTTACAAATTGAGAAAAAAATATTTCTTTGAATTTTAATTGCTCATTTTTTTTAATTAAAAATAAAAATATGTGAAAATTTAAAAAATATAATTTTCATTGTAAAATTATTTATGTAATAATTATTTTAATTTTTCAATTTAAATAAAATAAATAAAGATAAAAAAAACAATTAATGTGAAATGAAGGCCAAAAATGTTATTAATAAAAAAATAAAAACAATACCTATCAAACGAACCAAAAACATTTGATTAATTAAAAATTATGTTTTAAAAATAAAATTATATTAACCTATAGTAATGAATTCATGAGTACCAATAATATCAAACAAGAAAAAAAAAAAAAATAGTTTACCGAACTTATTAAATCCGCCCACGAAACAAATATATAATTTAAAAATATATGATAACATCATATAAATGGAAACATGGGAAAGGTTAAATTAACAACACATGAAATTGAAAATGATGTAAATTCTTTTCTTTCTTGCTCTACACGATATCCTCAACGCTAAAATTTCAATTGAACGCTGGTAGGTACGTAGGGCAATCCGAACAATAATGTAATTACAGATTCCATCAGAATGGATTGATGCTGAATAGCAGCTGTAATTGTCTGGCTTCCAGAGGTAGGTGGGTGAAAAAAAAATCAGATACGTGAAGGAACGGATTCTTTGCCACCGAATACAAAAGTAATAAATGCTGGTGTTTGGGGCTGCGAACTTTCGATTAAAAACCGCACGCCCCCCGGATGGAAACTAGCTAATTGCTGACAGCGTTGATGATGTGGAAAATTTCTTTTGCGTGCATTAGGGTTTCAAGTAAACAATCCACTACCTATTTGTTTACCTGTAATTCGTGCACAACTACGTCACGTCCCATCACTCACTGTATCTGAAAATAGTAACGTAATCTGATTGATTTCTATTTCAGAAAGCACAGAGGGAGAGCATTTCCATTCGCGGGTTTGAAAAGAATGGAAATTTTGGTGAGATTTTTATACAATTTTGTAGAAATTTTAAGAAATCTGGGAAATTTTGAGAAATTGTCATTTTTCAAAATTTTGGATGTGATAGAATTTTTGATAATCTTGAATCCACCATTAATAAAATAAAATTCACACCCTGTCACATTCTCCGAAGAAAAATAAAATTCACACACTGTCACATTCCTGGAAGAAAATTTGACTAGATTCCTGTGAGTTTTTGCTATTAAAAAAAAAATACAAAATTTACACATTAGTCACATTCTTTGAAGAAAAATTGACTAGATTCCTGTGATTTTTGCAGTCTGGACCACCTCACTAGAGAACACCTTTGCATTCAACGGTAAGTGCGAACCCGCAACATGATCGACATGGACAGAGAACCTCGTACACATATGTTGATGCTGTCAATAATGTTCCACCGCTGTTATTGCAATTATTGAAAACAGTATAATAAGAGATATTTATATGTGTTGTTTGGAAAATATCTCAGTGTATTGTTGTTTAATTAATATTGATGTAAAATAAGAGTAATAGTCTAACTTGTATGGTGGATATAATAATAATAATAATAATAATAAATAATATAACTAAGAAAACTATTAAAATAGTCAAAATATAAGTAAACTTAATAAAAAGGAAAAATAAATAAAATAAGAAAGAGTTAAATTAAGAGAAACATTAAATTAAGTAAAACTTAAAATAACCAAATAAAAGTTGCATGTTGACGCAGGGAATGTGTGCATGTGGTTCATTTTTCATTGTTTAGTATATTTAATAGATGTTGAGGAAAATGAGATTCATCATTCTTTCATCTATTCTCTTGGGAGAAACATGTTGTGAGACAAATGATTCTTTTGCAGTAGTATGTTGATTGAGGGCTCAAGGGTGGTCAGCGGTAGAAATATTACGAGCAGTTGAGCTTACGGTTGGGCATAGAGTCGTCTCCAAAATAGTTGTTGCGGTTAGCAGAATTCAAAGAGCGTTCAACTCCGAAATCACAAGTAAGGAATAACGTCACAACAGGTAAGATGTATTTTCTCGTTTTTTTCAAAATTCTATGTCAATTACTTGAATAATTGTGTGATGATTCTTAATTGCATATTTGATATAATCAGTTGCATATATTAATTTCATGTTGTTACATATGGTATCAAAGTAGGTTTCGACTCTATGTGACCTCTAGGTAAAAATTTGAGAAAAATACTTAATCACATTTATCAATAATTATCCTTATAGCAATTTAATCAAGTAAATTTCAAAAAAAAAATTTGTACATAGAATCAATTATATTAAATTTGGAACTGCTTGCTAGGAATAGGGACCGAATTTCTGGAAAATAGGGGTCCCAAAATAACTCATATCTCTTGAACAATGATAGTTGTTACAAAACTGAAAGAGGTTTTGTAAATGAGATTGTTCTTGGGAGAGACCTGTTTCAGTTTTCGAAAATTTCTCTCTAGCTCGTCGGAATATGCACCCAACAATCATGGCTAAAACAGGAAATAAAAAAATATGAAAAAATGGTTGTAAAGATTCATTTGAATATTCCAGTATATAAGACATGTAAAGAAAATTCATCCCGATTGTGTCAGAAATTAATCTTCAAGTGAAACTGTCCAAAAGCGCAACGATTGATATTTTTTTAATATCTCATAAACGATAAGCCATCTTGAGATGATTTTTTGACACAAATTGAATATCATTATAAAACCTCTCCACAAAAATTTTGAGCCAAATCAGACTCACGGATCTCAATGAAATCCAAAAATGGATGTAGATAACAATGACTCATTTCTCCAAAACTAAGAAGCATTTTGACGTGAAATTAAGTGAGCTTATTCATCTCACCCTGATGCATCTAGTATTTAAATTTCATGGAAACTAGGTACATATTTAAGACATATGGTGAAAATATTGTGATTGTGTGAAAGTGCAGTGTAGAAGCACAACACTCCGATATTATACTATCTTTGACCATCCTCTGAGCTACTGAAGGCATTGAGCTGGTGTGAAATGGTCCGTTAAACATATTAGTTAACCATGATTATGAAACCTTAGGCCTTTAATAATTTGTATATTTAATTTGTAAAGATATATTCATTAAACAATTGAGGTTGCAAGTTATTTTATTTAGTTATATTAAATGTAAAAATATTATTTTTAAAGCATTCACATAGAGATGAATACACGTGTTTGTGTATTATTATATAGGTATTAATGAATTCTTATAAATATCTGGTTTGGTTATTAATAACTTAGTTTTCAAAATATTTAGAGTATTAAAAAATTAGTGGTTATTGATAACTTATTGTTCTGTTCTAAAGTTGGTTTTGAATTACAATTTAGTGATAGAATTTATAAGTCAATAGTTCATTATTTTGTTTATTTATTATTTAATATTATTTATGTTTTGAAATTTAAATTGGTAAAAAAATAGATAAATTTTATTCATACACTATGGTACTATGTACGAGGTTATGGTTTCAAATATTTGTTATGTCAACATGGGAATGTTGAAGTATAATATTGTTAGGATGTTTTAGGGTGTGATGTATGTGGGAATTGGACACAATTCCAATGAGAGGATAATGATGCACATGTGGTTCTTATTTATTTATTTTGTGGTATACTCATGATGTTATGATGTGAGGTATATTGACATGTGGTTCATTTATTATGTTATGTCATGATATCTCTTTGATATAGACATGTTGATGTTATAACTTATGAGAGTAATTTATGTGGTAATCGCATGAAAACTTTACAACATACAAGAGCATGCATTTTCTACTATTCAGAATGTTGTGATAAAAATGATGTTATGTTTCCTTGTGACATGGAATAATTGACTTGTGGATTATCTTTATGATATTATGATTATAACTAATGCATTGATTCCATGTTGAGATGTGGTGATTGACAGGAAATCCACAAATGGGTCGAGAGGGATGGTTTATTTGATGATATTGTGGGAGCACATACCTACGAGGGAGAATATGTCACACCATATGGGCTAGGGACCTACTCAATTAACACTACATATCTGAGTAGTTTCTTTGTTTTGTATAAATATTGATGGATAACTCTTGAGGGCTATGGGACCATCCTGAAGAGGTTGAGTGTCTGGTATTAGATTGGGATGCCGAATTCTGGTGGGGGTGTAAGGACTTTGATGCCTGGGGTTTTGCACCTTAGTGAGTGTGGATGGAATGGGCGAGCCTTTCAAGATGTTTGGAGTAGTATTGCATGGAGTACTGAGCCGGGTGCCTGCCTTGGGGAAGATGAGGTATGATCTACGCGCGAGCCTTGGTGCCAACTTTGGTCTATGGTACATACCAATGAAGCTTATTCCTTGTTCCAAAAGTGGGAAAAATGACAGATATCCCTTGAGATTTCCTAGGTTTCGTGGAAACTTTCGATGCATGCTAGTTATACTAGTTCAGCAGAAGGTGTTGGGAAAACATGAACTAATAAATAACTAAATAAATAAAATGTTAAATGATTCAACTTAACTTGGGGAAGAAGTTCCTTAATGTGGGGGAGTATTTAATGTCCCCTAATAATAATAAAAATGATAAATAAATAATAAACAATATGGAATATCCACAGTCTTCATTTTTAGTTTACGTTTCGAGTCTAAATCAAGACTGAGAATCACGACAATTTGCAAAGGAGAGAAAAGATTAAGGTAAATAAATAGTGGAGAGAAAGAGCTAAAAAGGCCGACCAATACTTAAATTTTTAATTTTTATTTATATATATATTTTTTTTTATTTTTTTTTTATTTTTTTAGGGTATTAATAAATTTGTTAGAAAATTTTAGGATTTTTAATTTGACATATATTAAAGAAGGCTCACAAAAGGTGTATATATATATATATATATATATATATATATATATAAATATAGTATAGGTATATTTTTTTAGGTTAATAAAAAGGTTAATTTTTATTTATTATTTAAAGATATATATTTATAAGGGGTTTAATATGTTGTATTAAAATTAATTATATTAAAAATTTTAATCCAATTACTCTCTAAATATGATAGGTTAATGAATAAAGGTAGGAAGTTACTAATTATGTTTTAGGTTATTTTAAAAAATGTATTTAAGTGTAGTTTATTTATAGCGACATATCTTATTTAAAATAAAATAAATGAGGTTATAAGGTATGATTTAGGGATTTAGAAAAGTAGCATGTTAATGGGAGGGAAGGTGCAAGGAAACAATAATGAAAGAGAAAAATAAAATGAAAGGATAGAGGGTGAGGTATGGTGCGAGGGAGGAGTATTTTTATGAAAGGGATGGGCATGCAAGAGTGCAAGGACAAGCGGGAGGAAGGACAGAGTGTTGACAAATAGTATAGGATGGTAAGTTTATTTGCGGGAAATAACGTGGATTCAATTCCTGCTAACTTCTAAGCCTCCATCTCTCTTTAGGTTATTAGGGTGCTTAATGATTTCTAGGGCTTCCCACACTTTACGCTTAAAATGATTCTTTTCATTCGTAATGACCACTGCCTCTTCAAGGCATATGTGGTAACACGTCTTACTCGAGTGTTCTGACAAAGTCGAGGTTTTGGTTCTTCCCAGTCTGATGTCTACACCATGCTCTTTAAGCCTTATTTTGAAGGTCTTACCTATTTCCCCAATATAGCATTTTCCGCAAGAACAATTAATTTTATAGTTTACTTTGATATATTTTTATTTAGAGCTCAGGTTTATTATTTACTATTTATTTTAATATAATATTATATTGTTTATTGATAGATTGGAGGTTTCTATGGTGTAGATTTTCAGATACCACAAAAACCTCCAATCTATTAATAAACAATATAATATGATATTAAAATAAATAGGAAATAAATAATAAGGCAATAATATAAATACATAATAAAAAATAATAAAAATAATAATAATCAATAAATAAATTTTTAAATAATAAACCCAAGCTCTAAATAAAAATAAATAAAATTAAACTATAAAAATAGTAAAAATAAGTGAAGTTAACAATAATAAAACAAAATAAAATAAGGAAGAGTTAAACTAAGGAAACTATAAAAATAGTAAAAATATAAGTAAAGGTAACAAAAATTAAAAATGAATAAAATAAGGAAAAGTTAAATTAAGAGAAACATTAAATTAAGTAAAACTCAAAATAAAGAAATAAAAGTTGCATGTTGACAAATGGAATATATGCATGCATTTCCATTTATATTGTTTGGTCTATTTAATAAACGTTGAGGAAGATGGGATTCATCATTCCTTAATCCATTCTCTTGAGAGAAACAGGTTGTGAGACAAAGGATTCTCTGGCAGTAATACGTTGATTGAGGGCTCGGGGGTGACCAACTATAGAAATATTATGAGCAGTTGGGCCTACAGTTGGGTGGAGAGTCGTCCCCAAAATATTTTTTGTGGTTAGTAGAATTAAAAGATCATTCAACTCCGAAATCACAAGTAAGGAATATCGTCGCTACAGATAAGTTGTCTTTGCTCATGTTTTTCAAAATTTTATGGTAATTAATTGAATTATTGTGTGTTGATTCTTAATTAGATATTTGATATAATTAGTTGAATATTTAATTTCATGTTGTTACAATCTGTCTCACTACTGATTTGACAACTGAGTTAGAATAAGTTTTCTCACTATTTGAAATAGAATACTCATGTAAAATAAACATACGACTTAAATTATTATTTTAAAAAAAGACATCACTTATAAGTGTAAAATTATTAATAGCCCTAACTTGAATTGTTATTCAAGAATATAAAGATTGCTTATAAATAACCTATGGAGATAAAGTCCCATGGTTAATATAGAATCGGTAAGGATGTGTACAAACCTTATTCATTGTTTAGTGCCTTTATGTTGACATAAATATGCATAACTTGATGTCTTTATCCACAGATGGCTTGAGTGAACGGTAATCAAAATAATTTTGCAAGATTATAACAGTTTTAGTTACTCCAAAATGACATGTTGTCTTGTTGTAGTGTGAATCCCAAATAAACATATACCTATTATCACCTTTAAGGACACAAAGTTGTTGAAGCTTGGAAATAAAACTATATGTTTACGCTTACTTAACAACAATCAACTAACTTACATAGAGTAGTTGATATAGTAATAAAAAAATTAGTGTCTTCTCCATATGGTTGAAATAAGTAATGGTTTAATAACCATTCATACTCAGTCTATAATAAGTGAAATAAATACACGTCCACTAAGGTAATCAAGTGGAGCATTAACTATTTCTCTGCTATAATTCAATATTGAAACCCATGTAGGTGACCGATCCACTTCAATTCTATATTTGTCCACAATTTAAATTTAATGGAGAAAAATATAAATGGTTGTTGATCTAAGTGCAAAATGAAACCCAAATATACCAACAACTCATCCTACCCCTTACTAGTTTTACAACAATTTTGTAAATATTAAACATTAAATGCATTTTTAGCACTTTACTCAATTTTTAGCAAAATCAATTTGCATAAAAACATTTAATGTAATTTTATTTATATTAAATTTTAATATTATTCTATTTTTTGATATGTTATTATTATATACTAGCATAGATTCATTTTAAGCACGAGATCAAATTTCTTTAGGTGAAAACTTATTTTAGAGTGCAAGAAAATAACGTGTACATTTTCATTGTTTAAATTGTATTTTTGAATGCTATAGAGATTACATAAGTTAAACTTGTAAGTCCAAAAAATCTTTGTTTAATTTCAAAAAAATAAAATATTTTACATAACATGTACATTGAGTCATTTTATCAACGCATATTAAAATGATTTTTGTATTATTAATATATTTTTTGGTATACTTCAATATTAATTCATATTAAAATAATTTCTTCATAACGTACAATGAATATTTTATTATATATAACATTAAAATATTTTTTTATATATTTTCAAATACCAAGGGTTGTAAAACTTCATATATATATGTATATAGAAAAATATGTTAAACACAAAATATTTTAATGTGGTATATAATACATATCCAATGTGAGTTAGGAATAAAATATTTTAATATGAATTAATATTCAAGTATACTTAAAAATATATTAATAAAAAAATATATATTTTCATTTATGTTGATCTATGTTGGTTAAAACTGTCATTACTTTTCTCTATTTATATATTAAGAGTGACATGTGTCAACTGCAAATTGAACACATGAATACTTACACATAGATTTCATACTCGGTTGTAGAATGAACATCTCAACTCAAATAATTGATTGTTTTTTTTTTGTCAAGTTGTTTGTGATACTCCAGGCCTAACCCATGGCTTGGGGAGCCACGACCCATGTAATTCATCAAAGTCACCAGGGTATCGCACCTGACACCCACCTAATTCGTTAAAGTCCTTCAAAGTCACCCGAGGATCACACCTGGTCTTTAGGTGACTAGAATTTTTAACATGTCTTCTACCCCTAGCATAGGGTACAACCACCAACTACGAGGTTTGATCATGGGGTAGCCTTGCTGACAAGGCCCATCATGAACCGATTGTGTTAGTGGGACTTGACTAATCAATATTTAATTGTTAATCTTTGACCCTATAATGTATTTTTATATAACATTAAGCATGAAATAAAAGTTAATATATAAAAATGTGTTTATAATAATTGGGATATGATATATAATTATTGTAATAATTTTAATCTGATTAGTGATTAGTTTTTTATTATGATTAAGCTTTAAATTATGATGCAGACAAGCTGCAATATAATCAGAATATGCACGAAACTTCTTGTTGGAGGGTCCCACAACACTTTGAACCAATCAAAAGTGAATCACACTTCGTAAATTTAATACTTAACTTAGTGGTTAACCCCTATTCCATGTGATCTACGTTCACATCGCATCGCATACAAAAAAACTTACCATGTGCTGGTCTTAACACTAAACTCTAAACTTTGCAATTTGCAGAATCGCTCCCAATGCGATTTGATCTCTATCATTGGTCTTTATCTGATCGGACGGTCCACACTTGTTTTCTCCGATCTACTTCACGTCGCAAGTTAAATAACTTATCGTGTGAATTCTTAACCATAATCACTAAAATTGTGATATGCGAAGTCTTCACGGGTTGCAATGTGATTTCCCACCATTAATTTGTTAAAGATCTAACGGTCCTCGCTGTTGCTTGCATGTCCGATTGGCCTTCTGTTGTGTGACTAATGTGATATGCAACAAAGAAATAAAAAACAGACAGTTTAAACCAGATGGCCAAATTAAAATACAAACCACTTGGAATTAAATCAGAAATGAAATTACAGAGAGCCAAGCCCTTGGATGGATGGATTTTACATTTCCTTTGCTCTTTTTTCACTCCCCTCTCACTCTTCTCTCGCCCTATTCCACCTCTTCTCACATGTATCCATGCAAATATAAATCTACCTGAAATCGGTTATTCTCGTATTTTATTAGCTTCTGCTTGAACCACTCTAACAAAAAAATTCTATCCTATCCTCATAATCTAATCTATTTGGCTTAATCTCCTCGCAGGGAGAAACCAATTACTATTTTATTCCTAATTAATTTAGCAAATCAAAACAGGCTAACTCTCCCATTTAAAACTAAATAAAATATTAATAATAAATGTTTCTCCACCTCTTGCTTGCAACAACATGTGAACACACAATCATGTTGTTGGCTGAATTCATATTCTCCTGCATCAGACTCTCGGGGAAGAAAAGATTGATCCATAAATGTTCCATGATCTACATTAAAATTTTGTAACTCTGGTGCTATCATCCAGTTGGCATCTTCCACTGGGTGTCCTTTCCATTTGACTAGATACTAATAATAGGTTTGTCCTCTAGTCTTATTTATTTCTCTTTTCTCCAGAATGGCTTCTACTTCTTTCTTTTTTGTCTTTGGCATCATTTCCTTCCAATTCAAAGTCTGGTCCTCCTCTTCTGTAAATGCTTCTTGCATTTCTTTCTCTATTCCTTTGTATGGGTACAAATTTGCAATATTAAATATGGGTGATATCCCAATTCTTGCTGGCAATTTAATCTCATATGCATTTGAGGAAAACTTCCTCAAAATTCTACATGCCCCTATCTTTTTCATTTCTAGTTTGTTATAAGTCCTGACTGGAAACCTTTCCTTTCTTAAATAAACCATGACTAAATCATCTACTTGAAACTCCATTTCAGTCCTCTTCATATCAGCTCTTTGTTTATACTTTTGGGTGCTTTTCTGTAAGCTCTTCTTGACATCTTCCTGCAACTTCTGTATTTGTTCTGCAAATTCTTCAGCTTTTGCACTCCTTGTCTCTTGTTTGCACAAATTTCTAATTTAACACACCCCTCTTGGATGCATCCCAAAAAAAATATAAGATGGACTCATTCCAGTACTCCGATTAGGAGTATCATTATAGGAAAATTCAGCTTGAGCAAGTGCTAAGTCCCATTGCTTTGGATTTTTTTAAACCAAACTCCTTAATATATTTCCCAGGCTCCTGTTCACCACTTCAGTTTTTCCATCTGTCTGAGGATGATAGGCTGAACTAAAATTCAGGTTTGTACCCAAATTCTTCCATAGAGTCCTCTAGAAGTTCCCAATGAATTTTTTATCCCTGTCTGAAACAATACTCATAGGCATTCCATGTAATCTTATAACTTCAGAGAAAAAAAAATTAGCGATGTGAGTTGCATCACTAATTTTTTTACAAGCAATAAAATGATCCATTTTAGAAAACCTATCTAGGACAACATAGATAGAATCGTGTCCTCTTTGAGTCTTTGGCAAACACAAAATAAAATCCATGCTGACATCATCCCAAGGTCTATTGGGTATTGGCAATGGCTAATATAACCTACTGTTTTGGCTTCTCTCTTTGGTCTGTTGAAAAATCCTGCACTTATCAACAAAATTTTTGATATGAGTTTGCATTTTTTGCCAATAATAAAAAAACACTTACTTGAGAAAATGTTTTATCCTGTCCAAAGTGTCCAGATAGTCCTTCACTGTGTTTTTCCTTAATCAAATTTTCTCTCATGCAACACTTAGGTAAACATAGTTTATTATTCTTGAACATCAATCCTCCTTGAATCAAGTGAGTGGTTATATTACTTAACTTAGGGGGTAACATCTGCATATATTTCTTTGAAATATGTGTCTTCCTCATACATGTCAATCATCTCTTCAAACCCCAAAATGTAAATCTTCAATTCCTGCAGAACCAAATTTACTCTGCTTAAAGAATCGACAACTTTGTTTGACATACCACTTGTGTGTTTGATTACAAAGGTAAAACTTTGAAAAAAATCCACCCACATTGCATGCTTTTGGTTCAACTTCAGCTGATTATTTATGAATTTTAGTGCATGGTTATTAGAAGACAACAAAAATTATTTGGGCAACAAATAATGCCTCCATTTCTTTAAAGCCTGCACAATAGCATAGAACTCCTTATCATAGGATGAATACTTCTTCTTGGCCCCATTTAAATTTTCACTGAAATAAGATATTGGTCTCTACTCTTGACTCAAGATAGTTCCAATTTTTGTCCCACTGGCATGAGTCTCAACTTCGAATATTTTATCAAAATTTGGCAAGGCCAAAACAGGTCTTTCAGTGAACTTATTTTTCAAAAACTTGAAATTTCGATCTGCTGCTTCTATCCATTTATATGGATGGTTTCTCTCCTTTATTTTTTCAATTATTGGTGCACAGATATGACTAAAATCTCTTATAAAATTTATGTAAAAACTTGCAAGACCATGAAAACTCCTTACCTCAAATACACTTCTCGGAGTTCGCCAATCCAATATTACCTGAATCTTTTTTGGGTCCATCTTCAAGCCTTCTTCTGAGACTATAAATCCCAAGTAAATCAGATCTTTCTTCATGAAACTACACTTATTCAAATTTAGGAGAAACTTATCTTTTTGAAAATTACTTAAAACCATCTTGACATGCTCCAAATACTCCTCCTTATTCTAACTGAAAATAATAATGTCATCAAGATAGACTATCACAAAATTTCGTACATACTCTTTCAAAATCTTGTTCATCAGTCTCATAAATGTGCTTGGTGCATTAGTAAGCCCAAAAGGAATCACTAACCACCCATACAATCCACTGTTGGTCTTAAAATAAGTGTTCCATTCATCTCCTTCTCTAATCCTTATTTGATTGTATCCACTCTTTGATATATTTTAGTAAAATAATTTGACCAACTCAAATCATCTATGTGTGGCAATGGAAATCTATACCTGATAGTGATCTTGTTTATGGCTTTGGAATCAGTACACATGCGCCACTCACCTCCTTTCTTTGGACTAAGAACGGCTGGTACTGCACATGTACTAAGAATTTCTTTGATTAGTCCTTTAGCTAATAGCTCCCATACCTATCTTCCAACTTCTTCATTCTCCCGAGGGGTCATTCTATATGGTTCTTTTTTTGGTAAACTTGCACCAGGTATTAAATCTATGTGATGACTAATAGTTTTGATTGGTGGAAATTTACTTGGTAATTCATCAACAACTATATCAACATAATCATCTAACAAATTTTAAATTTCCATAGGTAGATTGTCTAAATTTGTAGAAGTGATAATTACCTGGTTTTACCCATAACAACAAAATGCATTTTTGTCTCTCTTTTTACTTCTTGCAGCAATTCCTTTCCACTAATCAGCATAACATTATGCTCAGTTTTTCCTTTATCTAGTTCATCCTTTAAAGGTAGCAATGTCTTCTTCTTTCCATCCTTCTCTATGGTGTAGGTATTCCTTTCGCCATCATGAATGGATTTTCTGTCAAATTTCCAAGGCCTTCCTAGCAATACATGGCACACGTCCATCGGTATCACGTCACACAATATGACATCCTTATATGTACCAATCTATATCTCTATTTTGCACTGTTCTTTCACAAAAATCTAATGTCCCTTCTGTAGCCATGACACTCTATAAGGAGTAGGGTGTACCATCTTACTCAACCCCAATTTCTCAACCATCTCTGTGGAAACAAGATTATCAGTGCTTCCACTGTCAATAACAACTTTGCAACAATTTTCTTGACACCTTCATACAGTCCTGAATAGACTCTTCCTCTGCGCTAGCTCATTTTCTTCCTTCTATGCCTTAAGAAATACTATTTTGAGAAGTAAAGACTCTCCTACCTTAGGTGGTTCTTCTTTTCTCGTGACCTGAGGATTTTATTCCTTTGCTTCAGCTACATTCACATTCTGTTGATTTGTTGGTTTGTTAGGAGGAAAATCCCATGATCTGTGCCCTAATTATCCACATGTGTAGCACCAAATTTCTCTTTCTTGGACACTACCTCTGGGTGAAAATTTCCCTCTACCAAAGTCTCCTCTCTGTGGCGGTCTGCTACTCGAACCTCCTGTTTCATTCCGATAGTGCTAAAATCTTGATCTGAACATTCCTCTTCCTCTTGCTGGATTTTTACCTCTATTCCTCTGACTTTGATTCCTCAACATTTTCTCTTATGCCTTCAAAGATGCTTCATAGGCATCCTCAATTGTCTTCAGACTCAACAAAATGATTTCATCATGTATGTCATACCTTAAACCATTGATGTATCGGGAAAATTTATCCATATCATCTTCAACATGTCCTATTCTAATGCTCAGCTTATAAAACTCCTCTGTATACTCCTTGATAGTCATTCCTTTCTGCCTCAAATTCTGAAATTGCTTGAAAATATTCAATTGATAGTCCTTTGGCATAAACTTATTCCTCAACTTCCTTATCATTTTATCCCACTTCTTGATCTTAGGCTTTCCTTTTCTAGCTCTAGATGTTTGTAGTTCATCCCACCAGATAGATGCATGGCCCTTCAACTTGGTAGCTGCATACTTTACCATCTTCTTATCTTCGATCTCTTCCAAGTCGAAATACTTATCCATTTAACTAATCCAATCCATCAACTCGTCCGCATTAAGGTTCCCCTCATATGAAATAATCTCCATTCTCGGTTTCCCACTAACCTTTGGTAATATATTGAAAACGTTAGCTGCCTCCTCTTCTACTGCTTCTTCTTCCTTATAAGTTTCCTCTGCTGCGTTGACATCTCCTTCATTCGGTGCTCTCCTTTGATCAGTCTCTATTGTCTCGATTCTTGTATGAAGATGTCGAATCTCATCTAGAAAAATTGCATTAGCTTCCGGCCTTCCCTGACCTATGCCGACTCCTCTCCTGGGTGGCATATTTTCTCCAACCTTCAAGAACAGAACTCGATGTCTGATCTGATACCAAATGATGTAGACAAGCTACAATATAATCATAATACACACGAAACTTCTTGTTGAAGGGTCCCACAACACTTTGAACCAATTGGAAGCAAATCTCACTTCACAAATTTAATACTTAGCTTAGTGATTAACCCCTATTCCATGCGATCTGCGATCACATTGCATCGCATACAAAACAACTTACCATGCGACGACCTTAACACTAAACTCTAAACTTTGCGATTTGTGAAATCACTCCCAGTGCGATTTGATCTTTGTCGTTAGTCTTTGTAGGATCGAGTAGTCCACACTTGTTTTTGTCAATAAACTTCGCATTGCAAGTCAAATAAATTATCATGTGAAGTCTTAACCACAATCACTAAAATCTGCAATATGCGAAGTCTTCACAGGTTGCGATGTGATTTCCTACCATTGATTTGTGCAAGATCTTATGGTCTTCGCTACTGCTTGCATGTCCGATTGGCCTTCTATTGTGCGAGTAATGTGATATTCAATAGAGAGATAAAAAACAGACAGTTTAAACAAGATATCTAAATTAAAATACAAACCACTTGGAATTAAATCATAAATGAAATTACACAGAGCCAAGCCCTTGGATGGCTGGATTTTACATTTTCTTTGCTCTGTATTCACTCCTCTCTCACTCTTCTCTCGCCCTATTCTAGCTCTTCTCACACCTATTCATGCATCTATATATCTACCTAAAAATGTTTGTTCTCATATTTGATTAGCTTTCTATTTGAACCACTCTAACAAAAAAATGCTATCCTATCCTCATAATCTAATCTATTTGGCTTAATTTTCTCACAGGGAGAAGACAATTGCTATTTTACTTCTAATTAATTTAGAAAATCAAAAGAGACTAACTCCTCTCATTTAAAACTAAATGAAATATTAATAATCAATGTTTCTCCACCTCTTGTTAGCCACAACATATGAACACGCAATCAAATTGCTGGCTAAATCCGGATGCTCCTACATCAAATTATCTAGTTTATAAATACAAAGGTTTAAATAATTCTCTATAATTTTATGGAGTAATCTTTTTATTCATGACATTAACGATTTGTATAGAAATATAACGCATCTATTAGACACTAAGTTAAATATCATAGCTCATATATGGGACTTATTATTATTGATATCTATTATGGCTTCTTCTTTAACTCAAGAGTGAATGGAGTAAATTACAACCAATATGTTTTAAGTATGATAATTTTCAAGATAATCCATGAATCTTGTAGATGTCTTGGTTTTGGAGAGAGTTGATGAGATTCTTGGTCATTTTAGGAGGCATTCTACCAAATTTGCGGGGACAACGACTATCTTAATGTGATTTTTCCTCATAACTCTAGTAATAATTGATGGCACTTTCAATGTAGTGAACATGGATTCGTGAACTAAGGTTAGAAAGAGGATTGTTAAGGGGCGAAGACCAAAAATTTTGTAGAAATTCACTTAGATGTAATTAAGGTTATAACCATATATCCTAACAAGTATTGATAGAGTAAGTTTTGTTTAATTTTGAGGTATTCCATCTAGAAAAGTTTAGGGTTCTAGTCACAAGGATTTTAAGAAATCTTACCTTTTGAGTGTGGCAAAGGATTTAAAGTAATCTTACATTTTGGGTGTGGCCCTAGTCATAAGTATTTTAAGAAATCTTACCTTTTGAGTGTGGCAAAGGATTTAAAGTAATCTTACATTTTGGGTGTGGCAAAATATGGACGTAGTGACTGAGTGTGAATTTTTTAAGGTTTTTAGTTAAAGTAAAGAATTTTTTAAGGTTTTTAGTTAAAGTAAAGAAAGGTTATTGCTATTTTCTACTCAATGATAGATACAATAAATTATTAAATTGGGAATTGGGAATTCGAATTGGGACACAGCTAAAAATTGTATTGCCATTTTAGAACATAAATGAGAACCATTTGAATGTCTTTTCAATGGTTGATACATTTTATTATTAAAGAAAAAGGGAAGTGGATTCGAGGCCAATTCTAACTAGAGTGGTAATGCAAAAAGATTACGAAGATTAATCGTGATGTTAATGCGTCCTCTATGGACATTTTAATAAATAAAGAGCCTAAGAAAATCGGTTTATTTTAATAACGAAAGCCCGAAATAAAATGAGTTTATTTGAATAAGTAGAGACCCAAAGAAAATGACTTTTAGTGAGAAATTTAGGTGAAAAATAGGCAGGGCAATTGACAACGGATGTATGATGGAAATATATAGGGATAGGGTTCCGTTTTAGTATATCCTTCATAGATAAGGTTTAATATTAGTATCTTGTTCAGAGATAAGGTTTTATTAATAATGTTAGAAAGTTTACACAGAATGGAATCTATATTTTTTGTTCGGTTGGAGAAAATAAGTTTCAATAATAAAATGAGTAACTTTTCCACGGGATGGAATTCCATCATTTCAGAGATGTAGTCAGATTTTGTTGAGAACTACGTGGCATTGTCTTTTATCCGCATGGATGATGATAATATTCCATCTGAAACTCAAATTCCGTTTATGTAGGGTTCAGGGGTAGGATTATTGCCGCCTTTATTGTAATGTTACTTTTTTATTTAATTTAATTTTAGTTTATTATATATATTATGAATTTTCTTGCTTTATTTTATACCTATTTCAAATATCTATTTTGTTTTTTGTTTTTTTATTTTTTATTTTTGTAAATTAAAAAGTACTAGTTCTATTAAAAAACTCGTCGTACAAGTGGAGATACAATCATGAGAAGTAAGAAATCCGGGGAGCATGAAGAAATCAGCGATCTGCCACAGTTTCGTGATGTTGTCAAGGGAAGCAGAGGAAGAGCAAGAGGAGCCAAGAAGACAGACAAAGAGCTCTAACCAGAGAAGTTGGAGTCCGTAATACGAATTTTCTTCCCTTTATCTTTTATGACATTAACCCAGCCGTCTAGGGGCGGGTGGATTGAAACCACTTTAATATTGTTGTTGGTCAGTGGAGGAGGTTCTTTGTCCGATTTGGAAGAGTTGTACTCATGTGTATGTTTTTGGAGATTCGAGGAGGAAAGAGGCCTCTCGGGGACGGTCGAGGAATATGATTGCTGCTGAGTATCTATCCCATCATCTGATTCACATGCTTCATCCTCTGAGTTGGAGGACTTACTGTCTTCCATGGGAGGTAGATGAAAGGGTTTCCAGCTTTTGTCTTTCGGTTCGCGGGCACTTCTTTTATGTTATTCAAGAAACCAAGCACAAGAATTCTGAATATGTCTAGTTTGATGGCAATGATGACAACAGAACGATGTCTTTTCATAGTCTGAAGTCTGTGACCATGAGAGATCCCCGACTTTGAGAATGATTTGGTCAAGTAAGCCTTTGTTAATGTCTATCTCGGCACATATTTTGTCGCAGGTGTAGAGGCCCTGTAGGCCTCTCGAGGGGTATGTAGCAAGAAAGCATCCCAGAGAGTTTCCAATGGCTTGGAAGACCGCACGGTGCCAAAGGTAAGCGAGCAAGTTAGGAAGCCTGACCCAGATCGGAAGTTTGGTGATGACTATCGTGGAAGGATCAAAGTCTGGGAACCAGGTTGTTAGGAATAGGCCTGCTTTACCCCAGAATCAAGGACCACCTATGAGGGTTGTTTGGTATTCCTTGCTGTAAAAAAAATGATGATGAAGAAGCCCTTGGAGTAGAAAATGACCTTGCAGTTTTTTTTCCAAGTGGAGTGAATCCATTTGTATAAGTCTTCTGTGTGGGGACAGAGGCCATTGAATCTATAGATGAGAGCATATTTTGCATAGAATTGAATTTATTCTTCCAGATTCGGGTGGGAGATTTCTACTGATGACACCTCCATTTTGTTTACCAAGAAAGGCCTGGGAGCTTCCATGGGAGGAGCATATTATTTGGAGGGTTGAGCATTAACCTCTTCTTTTTAAGAGAAACCCTTAGGGCCAGAGGTTTGTCCTGCTATGCCTCCCCTGAGACGGAGGGAGATAGTAACTGTAGCATTCTTTTCTATGTTGTAAAATGAAAGAGGAAGATGATCATCGAGCTGTTTACCTACATGAAAGAGACGCAGAGATGAGGAGGGAATCCCCAGCCTGAGTTCCAAGGCCTTTGAGAGGTGTGGCACCGGGTTCGAAGGTTGGACCCAAAGAAGTGGGGTTTTTCCCGTGAGAAGAACAATCTGAATCTAAAATGCCCGTGGAGATAGATTTGGGGGTTCTGTGCATTCAGAGGAGAAACTTGGAGCCATATCTGAGGGCTCGCTTCATTGCAGGGTGGTCTCCTTACTCGTGAGGGGAAGCCGCATCCTGCGGCCGCCCTGAAAAAATGTTGTCGGGAGGGAAAACATATGTGAAGGGCCATAGAGGAGCATATTCCGGCTAGAACAGGGAGAGCTAGCCTCACAAGTGGAGCATGCGCATGAAAGGAGCAGAGCCGCATTGTGCTAAGGAGGTGACCCTCAGCCCACAACAGGGGTGACTGCACGCTGCTTTGTGCGGAAGAAAGCATGGCTAGTAGTGCCCAGGAGAGCCGAGGGAAGAAATGGCAGGGATGTTTGAATGATAACCGAGCCGTCGTCGTTGTCCTCACAACCTGATCCAAGGGGGAACCCATGCGGGAGCATGGTAGCAAGCAGTCTTAGGCTGCCATGGGCAGCCAGGCCCGAGTATATCGAGGCGGCGACATGAGAGTCATAAATGGAAGCAACGAAAACCTTGGGAGCCATCTCCAGGAGATTCAAATATATTTGTTTATAGGTTCAATAAATAAAAATATTAAATAAAAATAATAAATTGATAAATTTATCTTATTAGTTAATTATATTTTAATTATTTTTCTTTTGTAATTTTACAACTTTAGATATCTATTATGAATTATTAATTCATAGTTTAATTATTATATGTATTTAATTTACTTGAATATAGATATATTTAATAATATACATATACATATATATATATATATATATATATATTATTATTAATATAATCATATATTTATATAAATCGAAGATTAAGTTTCACTTTTATAAGTTTTTTCATTATTTATTTAAATATCTGTGTTTTTATTATTATTATTTGAATTTTGATTATAGATTTTTTTCATTGTTATTTTAAATATATAAATCTTTTAATTTTTTTTTAATATTATTGACTTTTATTTTTATTTATTATTTAATTTTATTTTTTATTTTTTATTTTTTTTACCAATTTTTTATTCTTTGTTCATATTATTTTACTTTTTATTATTTCTTTCTTCTTTGTTTATGCATTTTATTATAATTATTTGTTCTCTTAACGTTACTCTTGACGACTATTATTATTATTATTATTATTGAGAATTCTAACCATTATGAACAACTCTTTGTCTCTCTACATTATTCATTTTCACGCCCAAATGAGAATTTTCATCTTAGTTTTGATGATGAACCAAGCCCCGTGGTTTGAAATGGGTCGACCCAACATCATGAATGTGATTTTTATTGAAATAATTTATTAACTATAATATGTATCACTGAATGAACATGTGTACTGATAGTAGTGACATTACCATATCTGGTCACCAAGTGAGCATAATGGATTGATGCCCAATATTTGATAAATTATGGACGAAATTTTGCTAATAGGAAACCAACCCCATGAATGATCTAACTTCTTTCACATTCTAAGGAGTAGACCACTCCATAATGGATGTAATCTTCTCCAGTTCTACTGCCACTCCTTCCTTAGAAACAATATCCCAAATACTAAACTTGTGACTAGAAGAAAACACACTTGTCAAGTTTGGTATAGAGCTTGTGGTCTCTTAATAATTGCAACACTAATCCTAAATTTTCTTCATGATCCTCCTTGGTTTATGAATATACCAAGATGAATTTGACAAAAAAAAATATAGGGTTGAGTCCCTCAAAGAAGTCTTGCTCATATCGTAAGTTATTCGAGCAGGTGAAAATGAAGAAGAAACTCTTGGGCCCAAGACTAACAAGAAATTTCAGAAAATTTTCCTCAATATTCCATGGGGGCTTCACTCAATAAACATCTAACATATCACGTGCGATCATAAGATATTAAAAAATACCCTTAATTTGGGTACATATTGGAAAATACCCCTAAAAATCACATTATTTAACCCCCTACCAATATAAACCAAATACACCTTTCAAATTTAAAAATACCCTACTTTCACTGTACATTGTAGGTATCCATTTTTTTATTAACATTTTTTTATACCCCTTCCTATTTTTTCATTAAATTTGAGCTCTGTTTTTTATACCTTCCAATTTAAAATCCATTTATCCCCTATATATCCCCCAATATATTATGTCATTTTTTCCTCATTATACATCCCCCAATATGAACCCTCGTGCTATGTTATTTCTCTCGCAGTGAAGCCCTTGTGCAATATGAAAAGCATGATTGTAAAACTCTATGAAGACAAAAATACTAGAGATGGAACGTACTCTTCTAAAAGCAAGCAAGAAGAAAAAGGTCAAGGAGAAAAATGATGGTGACGAATCTCCTCCTTCTCCCTCTTCATGTTCTAAAGGCACAAAAGAGGAAAAGGACAAGAAGAAAACTAATTGTAATTAACCTCCTTCTACTCCATCTGCATCTTATTCTTCTTCATCTTCTCATGAATGAAGTTCAGATTCTAAATCAAAGAATAAACATAAGAAATCTCATTTTCTGAAGCTTCATGTTAAGTTTGAACTACCCATATATGATGGTGAAATTAATCCTGAAAATTTATATAACTAGATTAAACAATTTAAATTATATTGTAGAATTTATAATATTGATGATGATTCTAGAAGAATTCAGTTAGCTACACTTAGAATGGGGGGAAAAACTTTGATTTGGTGGGAAAGTAAATTGAACCATATTTAAATCATAAAGGTAAAACCATCTCCTCATGGACTAATTTTATTAAATAGATTAGAAAGAAATTATATCATTTAGGATATAAAAAACATGTTGTAATGGATTGGAAATTTTTAAGGCAAGGTAAAGGACATAGTGTGAAAGAGTGTGCAGAGGAATTTAGGAATAAGGAATTAGAACTTGATATTCCATTAAACACATAGGAAACTTTTTTAAAGTGTATTGGAAGTTTTCATGCTTATTTGAAACATACGTGCTTATTTTTAATCCAACTGACTTTGAGAAGTGTCTTTGCAATCCACTCATGTTGAATCAGGTGGAAGACCTTTTTAGTTTTCAAAGAAACCATTCAAGCAATCATAAAACAAAGACAACAATGGGAAGAAAAAATTAAAGGGGAAGAAGCCATCAATAGTCAAGAAGGAAGGATAAATACCTATGTGTACTCATTGTTAGAGGGTTGGACATGATGAATCTAAGTGTTGGAAGCTTCATCCAGAACTTAAGCCAAATAAGTTTCTTAAAAATAAGGGCAAGAAGAAAGCTAATGTTGCATTCCAACGTGACTTAGGATCCTACTCCAGTGATTAACAAAAGATAATCTACATGGTTCTGATAGGTAATGCTTTTGAGCCAAGTTCTAGTTCTACTTGTTCTGCATCCTCTTCTAAATATAATGAAGTGGTTGAAGATAAGAAGATGATTGAATTGTTTCACATAAGGATAGTATCCAAGCACACTAAAATTGAAACATTATTTTATAGTGGATGACAAGCCAACTTAATATCTGAGAAATTAGTAAGGAAATTGGAATTGGAAACCAAAGATCATCCAAAAGCTTACCCTTTAGGATGGTTAAAGGAAAATACTCATATGCATGTCACAAAACAGTGTCAATTTGGCTTTGCAATCAAAGCTAATTTTGTTGATGAAGTTGATTTAGATGTGATTCGTTTGGATATATGTGGAGCTGTGTTGGGTAGTCCTTATGTTTACGATCAAGATGCCATATTTTATAGAAAGGATCATAAATACCATCTTGTTAAGGATAGAATTGAATATGTTGTCAAGGCACACAGTCTTAAGAAAATCTTGCATTTAATCAATGTTAGTCATATGAAGATACTCATAAGTTCATGTAAAAATTATGTTCTCGTCTTTATTAAGGAACAACCTAAAGATAAGATTGATGCAATTAAAGGATATGATTCCAAGTTTAAGGACAAATTGGATGAAATAGTTGATTCTTATAAGGAATTATTTAAAGAACAAAAAATGTTACCTCCTAAAAGAGAAATACAACATGAGATTCAACATCAATATGATGCTCCTTTCCCAAAAATTTGTATGTATCATATGTCGGTCATAAAAATCAAGAAATTACGAAACATATTCTGGAATTGATTGATAAAGGCTTTATTTGACCTAGTTATTCTCCATGTGGATCACCGATCATTTTAGTACCTAGGAAAGACAGAACTTGGAGAATGTGTGTTGATTTTAGAGATTTAAATAAAATCACCATAAATAAAATGTATCCTCTTCCAAGAATATATTATTTTCTTGATCAATTAAAGAATGTTGTTTACTTTACAAAACCAGATTTAAGAAGTGGTTATCATCAAATTCGTATTGCAAAAAATGATGTTTGGGAAACTGCATTTAAGGTTAGACAAGGGCTTTATGAATGGTTGGTTATGTTGTTTGGTTTGTGTAATGATCCAAAAAAAATTGTGAGAGTTATGAATGATGTAATTCGTCCTTTTCTTGATATGTTTTTTATGGTCTATGTGGATGATATTCATATATTCAGTTCAAGTTTGGAAGAACATGTTAGGCATGTGAAATGGATTTTTGATGTGTTTCAAAGGAAGAAATTGTATCTCAAACTTTCTACATGTGAATTTGGAAAAAATTCCTTAGTTTATCTTGGTTACATAGCTGGAGGTTGTCATCTTAAAACAAATCTAGCTAAAATTGACGTCACTATTAAGTGGCGAAGACCACAGAATGTGACGGAAGTTATAATATTTTTGGGTGTAGTTCAGTATTGGAGGAATTTTATTTCTAATTTATCTTTTATTAAATGACCACTTCATTCTTTAACAAGTTCTAAAGTTTCTTTCGAGTGGGGAGGCAAACAAAAAAAATATTTTAAGACTCGTAAGAAGAAAAGTTTGAAGCTCCAACCTTAGCTTTACCAGAACTTCAACAGCCATTTGAAATACAAACTGATGCTAGTGGGTATGCAATGGGTGTCATGTTATTGTAGAAATTAAAGCCTATTTGTTTTCATTTAGAAATTTTTTCTAAAGGAGTTTCAAATTATCCAACTTATGATAAATAACTATATGCATTAGTTGAAAGTGCTAAGAGATGGAAAAAATACTTAATGGGAAAAGAAATAGTGATTCATACAGATCATTAGCCACTTAAATACCTTTAATTTCAAACTAAGTTGCAACATCATCGACATTATAGATGGATGTATTTTTTTGCAGCAGCTCCATTTAGTAATAAAATATAAGAAAGTTACCACAAACATAGTAGCTAATATGTTATCAAGACCATTTTTTTAATGCTTTAGTTATTTAGCAAAATATTTATTTAATTCACGAAAATTATATTGAACAATATGTTGAAGATATTGATTTCAAATATGTTTACGAATCACTAAATCATGGTGTTGAGGTAGAAGAAGTGAATTATCATGTTCATGACAGTTTATTATACCATATTGGAAAATTGCGCATACCGCAGGGAGAAAGAGTGCATGTGATCAGGGAAGCACATTATTCTCATGTTTCATGGCATTTTGGTGTAGTTAAGACAGTCGCAAAGTTGCAAAGGTATTTTTATTAGCCTCGAATGAATAAATAGTTTCCAAGTACATAAAAGGTTGTGTCATGTGTTCAACAAGAAAACCAACCAATAGAAATTTAGGTTTGTATATGCCACTTCCAGTTGCTTTTCGGCCATGGGACAATATATCTATGGGTTTTGTAGGTCGAATTACTATGTCAAGAAAAGGGCATGATTATTTGTATGCTGTGGTTGTTCAATTTAGAAAAATGTGTATTCTTGTTCCATGTAGAAAGCAATTAATTGCTGAATAGACTGCACAATTTTTCTTTTAAAATGTATGGGTTCATTTTATGTTTCCTACTTCCATCATTTCATATCGAGACTCTCGTTTCATCGGAGATTTTTGGTCCACTTTATGGGGACTCATGCACACTAAGCGGAAAAACAACACAACTTTTCATCCACAAATTAGTGGTAAATAGAACAATGGTACATATTCTTAAAGAATATTGCAGCAAGAATCCTAAGTTACAAGATGAATCTTTACAAAATGTCCAGCTTGCTTACAACCAAGCCTTGCCTTCTTCTACTGGTAGATCTCCTTTTGAGACATGTTTTGGGTACCTGCCAAAATCACCCATGGACTTCTTATTTGGTGAAGAATCTAAAGATAATGGACATGGAGATGTTGATAAATTATTAAAGTTCATTAAATGAAGTGGAGTTGCCAATTTGTTACCTGGATAAACCCCTCTTACGGACAAGAGCAATCTCCCTAGTATTCTAATGAATAACTAGAAACAAACAGACATAATAATATCTCTTTACCTAGGTTATTAGCAATTAGATTATCAAGACTAGGAAAGAGAGGATGCTTCTCTTACCTTTCAACCAAAATTCCTGGTGAAGATCCTATGGTTTGTTTTGGTGCAACTCTCCAATGCTTTGAAGAAACCTACAAACATAAACAAATAAGAGATCAAAAGAACCCGCGACATAATAATAATCCAAAAACCAACTTAACATAATTATCAACGGGATAAGGAAATGAAATTTCTTTAATGAATTTATGAATTTTAACCATCACAATTACAAGAGCTCAATACAGTGAGAAAAAATATCCAAATGTATTATTTAGGAATAGAAGAGAAATCTTACAACCGAGCCTGAATGTCGTATAGGTTCCTCCTGTATATCTCCAATATTTCTCCTTGGTTAACAAGTTCTCGACTCTAAAATGACTAGCATAAGGTTACTATATGTGAACGCCATTAAACCTGAATATTTAGCTCAAATTATAGGAGAGATTGAAAAGGTTTCAAATCCACCGAATAGGAGTGAGATCTACAAGTGTGGGGTTGAGGATCTGATGGCCACGGTAATTAGTTCCATGATTGGAGGGATTTGGCTCAAACTGCTGTGACTCAGAGCATTTTTTAGTTCAAGAATATGCATCGAACTATGCTTCTAGATGTTAATTTTATCTTTTAATTTTTGTGAAGTAAGGTGCACATGTTTTAATGGAAAAATGAGTGCAAAGCTCTGCAGGGAACCTTTGTAATATTCATGCATGCACCGGCAGTGGCAGATAAAAGTGCACAAGTCAATTTTAAGAGTTTTCAAAGAGTCATTTTCCAAAATTCAAAACATGGTCAAGGAATATGAAATTTTTACTTGCCAGGAAGCATGATTATGGATGGTGATAGATCCATATTGATCGTTAAATTTCATGGTGACAAAATAAGGTATAATAAGTAGATGCACATATATGGTATATGTGTATATATGGAAAATACACACATATGCGAAATTTATGCATATAAGAAAGTTGTACGTATACAAAAGATTATATGTGGAAGTTGTGCATATCGGGAGACTATCGTATATGCATATTATGAAAGTTGTGCACATCTTATGTATATGTGTAACTTATTTATATGTGCATATATCAAAGTTGCACATAAACAAAGGATATGTGTATATACAAAAGTTGTACATATATGAAAGATATGCACATATAAAGAAGATGAACACATATTCTATATATGCGCAATTCCATATATGTGCATCTACTGTGTATGTGAAAATTCCATATATGTGCATCTACTTTGTATGCGCAAATTCCATATATGCAGATATATAGAAGTTGTGAACAAATTCAACCTATGCATATATGTAGCCTTCATATATGCACATATCTTCCATATATACACAACTTCTATATAAGTTAATATATGAGATATATGTGATAGAGAAGATGTGCATATATAGAAGTTATGTGATTTTTGTATATGTGTAGATTCTTTATATGTGTAGCTTTCGTAAATGTGCATATTTTTTGTATGTACAACTTCCATATATGCACATATATGAAAGTTGTGCATACTTCGTATATATGTGACTTCTATATGTGTGCATATTTTTTATATATCCATAACTTCAGTATATGTGCATATATGAAATTTTCACATGTGCGGAAGATCTCATATATACTTGAAGTGCATTAGGTGTAAAAGTGTTTAGGTGAGATTATGTCATTCTAAATAAAATATTTATAACCAATATTAATTGACTAAATATATGTGAGCTATTAAAAATATCATTTTAAAATGTTAAAATACATCAAATAATTTCATACATTGTTTCATTATGGAAATTTAGATTGGTAGGAGAATCGAAGCATGGAAAAATCTCTATTTGGATTTCTAAGGCCAATATTCCTTGAACAACAAAACACTTGACCTACTTGCTGATGTAGTGATCCACAACCCTTTTAGTCCACATGTCTTGAACACATATATTAGTACTTTGGCTCCCAATATGCAACTCCTCAAATATTCCTTTATCAATTAATCCTTCTCCTTCTTGATCTGAATTATGCAAAAGGAATTAGTGACATCTATGTGAACTTTCTTATGTTATATTATGCAATAGATCAAAAAGATTAAAATTAACATAAACGACATAAGCCATTAAAAAAAAATTTTAAACATATCAACACGACAAAATTTAATAAGGAGTTCACCACACTTCTTGGCTACGTTTCCTGGTCCTTTAGCTTCCAGTGCTGGCCTTTATATTATGTCTTCAAATGCTTTACAAACATGAGCTCAAAAAGTGAGACTCAAATGATGAAATAGACCTCACCATGATGATCGGCTTGGAATTCTGGTCAAAATGAGTACCCATTTTCCTATGTTTGGCCACAGTGACTTCCAGACCCCCTGGAAAGTCAAAGAATCACTCTGCCTTTCTGTAAAACCGCTTCTGTTTTCAAGAAAACCACCTCGTTGCAGCTAAAACTGCTTATGGAAATTCTGCACTGGTTTGGGCTTCGACACCTGCATAAAGATAAATAAAAGTGGGAGGATGAACTTAACAAGTCCAATCTGTAGCACAAATGGTTAGCGCTCTTGTGCGAAGGCATTGGTTTAAATAGAATTTTGGAGGTCGGTGGGTCGAAACCCCCACTCGACCTTTCTCCAACCTTTTGGTGGTTTGATTCTACACATGGAAAACATTTATTAAAATACATGTGTTAAGACTTTATGATAAGGTCTATCATATCCATACTCCGGCGGTTAGGTTGATACATCTCATATGGTTTCAAACCATATATAGTACATTAATATATGTGGTGGTGGCGGTTACAATATAATGTGGGATGGTATTAAACCTTTGATATATCATATCTGAAGGCTGAATTGATTTTTTATGATATATGATATATCAAAACATTAATATATATGGCTTTAAAACCTTTGAATATGGTTCCGTTACATACTATGGATACCATAATATATGCACGGCTTGTTATAATATATTCGTTACATTGCCACATGTCAATGTTATTATATGCATTCAACACAATATGACGTGCTGGCCCAACTGGTGAACTAGCTCCAACGAAGACTTAGAAAATACAAGAGGTTAGGGGTTCGATCCTCCCTGACCCCAAAACCTTTGGAAATAAGTTTTCATTGGGAAAAATCCGAGCTGCCACATGTCAGCTCTGGATTGGCCTGGATCAACCAATCAAATCACGACACATCACTGAGCTCGATGACATCAACCTAGATAAATGGTGCATTTTTGGGACAACACGTGTCCTGCTAACATCACATTATTGACTTTGACTTTGACCATTGACTGTTTGACTTTGATATTTTTCCATTTTTCCCTACTTTGCCTTGAAAATTTGACTTGCCACAACTTCCTCATACAAAGTCAGTTTCAAGCGTCGTTCACACCGTTGGAAATCTATCAATGAGTGCTTCAAATTGATTCCATTTTTAACTACATTTGAAGACTTTGATATGGAATCCATTTTGGATCACTCCTCCCCACTGGAAAGATTTTGGACCACCAAAAGTTGGTTTTAGCTGTCGAGTAAGTGAGGATATATTTCCTTCACTTTTCCAATTTCTATCCATCGTGGTTTACTTGGATTTTTACCTTTAAGTCGAACTCGAAGATACTCAACTTTTCCTCGTCTCAAATTCCTTATCCTCCTATCAAGAATTGTGTCCTCCTGCAACTCCTTGAGATACTCTGGAGAGAAATCTTCGATGGAAGGTACCTGACTTTGCTCTTCTGGATCTTCAATCATTGAAGGTTCATACAATCACAAATTTTCGACATTTAAAATGGAATAGATCTTCATATAAGCTGGTAGATCAAGGCGGAAAGCATTCTCACGAATTTTTTCAAGAATTTTGAAAGGACCATATCTAATTGGTTTTAACTTTTTACCTTCTCCTTGAAGTCTTTCTTTGTTGATGTACAACCAGACTTGATCACCAACTTGAAAACTATGCTCAACTCGATGATTGTCGTGCCTCACCTTATACTTTTCTTAGCTCTTTTCCAGCTGTTCTTGTGTTGCGTGTTGAATTTCCTAGATCTGTTAAATGAACTTGATTGCTTTCTCCACATCGTTGTGTCCATCAACTACTATGTCCTTACCAAAGACAAAATCCAAGGGAGACTTTGGTTTAATACCAAAACAAATCTCAAATGGATATCTCTAAGTATAATAATGTTTGCATGGTTGTAAGCATGTTATACATAACACAAATGTTCATCCCAAAGCTTTGGATGCTTGCTGCAATAACCTCGAAGCAACTGTACCACTGTCCTGTCGACCACTTCTGTCTGGCTGTTTGTTTGTGGATGAAATTTCGTGGTCTTCTTTAACTTGGTATGCATGTGTAGAAATTAGCTGAATAAATCACTTATTCACTGAAGATTAACCTGGTCATATATCAATTTCGAATTGCATACATAACACATAACCTTCTTCTACAATTAATTGTCACATGCGGAAATAACAGAAGCAATCTCACATCAATTCAATCACACATTAACTCAGTATGTATGGGGAAAGCCTATAGCTGAAAACCCCGCAGCTATTGTGTATATTATAATGGAGAAATCAAGTAACCAAACAAGTACAATACTCCTCACAAGTACTCGGTACTCTCTCATGAAGTTACTCACAATCTGACTCAGTTTTGAACAAGTCTGAGGTTCAAAACTCCCCGCCAATTGCCTTGCCTCTATTGCGCAATCATGGCCTGTATATGAAGAGGTTCAAGGTTAGAATCCCCTTCCCTTGATTGCGTAATTGTCATGGACAATTCCTCCAAGTGTAATGCAAATCTCATGCAAAACAAATCTACCAACTGATAGCTTTACTCACCCTTTCATCTACCTCTTCCACTGGTCTCCACTGAACTGATCATGCACTGTAGTGAACTTAAGTGTTCTTGAGTTGACTAATGAGTTAATATTTAGTAAATTAAATATTATTTAATTTACTCCACTCATATCTAGTTGATTAGTTAGTTAACTAATCCCAACTAGTTCAACTAAAACAAACAGAACACAACTCCACTACTTGTCCCGTTAACTCCTCCCAAACTCCTGCCACTGAAGTCTAACTGAAGCCAACCATGCAAGATGCCATCAAACCCTAGGAACCACGTGATTCCTTGTGTCAGTTGCATGAGCCACCTCCATGACTCAAGCTGAAGTGCGCCAAGAGAG